>CAUYLG010076216.1:0-76100 GCA_963573385.1 Cacajao melanocephalus | reverse complement strand
TGAAATTGCGGCGTCCACTCGCTCTCTGTGCTTTCACTGGGAGCTAAAATCCTGAGCTGTTGTTAATCGTCCATCTTGGATCTCTCCGCCCGGTGATGAAGTTTTTTCTGTTTCTTAGTTTTCCTTTGGCGGACGCCCCTTCCCAGCAGAGCTGGACCTTCCCGGTTCAGCTGTGCTTACTGTGAAACTCTCAGTTCTCAGCGCTTCCAATTGCTGTTCTCCTTGTGGGGGTGGGACCAGCCGAGCCGGACTCAAAGGGCACCCCATCCCGTATACTCCGCGCGGAGAAGCGCCATGCCGGGGCATCGGCAAAACAGCCGTGCCAGCCAAAAAAGTCGCGCTGGCGACCTGTGTGGCTCCTCCGCTGGGAATCTCCCAGTCTGTGGGCAACAAAAATTCGTCTGAAAGTGCGGCGTCCACTGGCTCTCTGCGCTTTCACTGGGACCTTCAATCCTGAGCTGCTGTTAATCGGCCATCTTGGATCTCTCTCCTCCATTACTCTTTTTGAATAGCCTAGAGTTAACTTTTATGCTGTTGCCATTGTAATCACACACATATATCCGTACCTCAAATTGCAAACAAAATTTTGCTTTAGACATAATTGCATCTCTACTTAGTGAGAGGACTTAAGCACAAATTTTGGCAGTGCATTTATAATTGTGTCTGTTGACATTACTTCTGTTATTGTACATAAAATTAGCCGTGTGTTGTGAGAGATGCCATAGTTATCATTGTTTCATTAGCATAGAGAGGTTGTTTGGTCGTATTTTTTAAACATTCATTAATTTGATGTGGTGTCATTCTGAGCATAAAACAGTGTGTTACATGTCATAGGTGATTAAGCTCTCTAAATCTTGCCTCATCACATAAAATTACTAGCCAATGCCTAAAACCATTGCCACACATTATAAATCTAAAGATAAAAGCAAAAAGCACAATCCCAGCCAGACCCCCAGAAGTGGACCAGGTGTCTGTTGGTAAAAGAGACAATTTGAATATAATTTGCATGCAGGGTAGAAACCCCCATTCATTCGGATCACCTGAGCTTTAACTTTTACCTTTTAATGGTAGTCCAGGAACAAGGATAAGTTGTGAAATTTCTTTGATTTTTTAAAATGCCATTGTTTTATAGGGCTCACCACTGGCTTTGTAAAGACTTAAAAAAAATTTTTTTTTTTGAAATAGGAATGGGGTTTCGCCTTGTTGCCCAAGCTGGTCTTAAACTCCTGACCTCAGGTGATCTACCTGCCTCAGCCTCGCAAAGTGCTGGGATTACAGGCATGAGCCACTGCACCTGGCCCGTAAAGACTTTCAAGGAAAAAAAGAAACACAATGATGTTGGCTATGCACACGGGTACTAAGGCCATCCCTACAATCTAGAAGTCATGTTTTAGAATCAAGGAAATATGATCAATACCCAAGCGTTTTCCCAAACTTAGAACTAACTTCCTCATGCAAAAAGTTCTGGAGAGTTTTTTCATTGTGATGCTTCCCATGACTTTGGGCTGTGGTGCACTTGGCATTCCTCACTGAAATCTAATTCCAGAGTCAAGTTAAGCCATTGTTTTATGTGTAGAGAGAAAGGAAGGAAGGAGAGGGAGGGAGGGAGGGAGAGAGAGTAAGAAGGAGGAAGGATGGACGGAAGGAAGAAAGAAAGGAATGAAGGAAGAAAGGAAGGAAGGAAAGGGAGGAAGGAAAGAGGAAAGGAAGGAAGGGAGGAAAGGGAGGGAAAGAAGGGGGAAGGATGGAAGGAAGGAAGAAAGGGAAGGAAGGAAGGAGGGGGAGGGAAGGAAAGAGGAAGGAAAGGGACAGAAGGAAAGAGGAAGGAAGGAAGGGGAAGGGAAGGAGTAGGAAAGAAGAGAGGGAGAAAATAGAGGGATGGAAAGAACAAAGGAAGGGAGGTAGGGAGGGATAGAGGGAGGCAGAAGAAGGAAGGAAGGGTGGGAAGGAGGAAGAAGGAAGGAAGGAAGGAAATGGAGGGAAGAAAAGGAAGGAAGGAGGGAAGGAAGGAAGAGAAGGAAGTAGAAGGAAGGAAAGGAAAGAGGAGGGAAGGAGGGAAGGAAGGAGGAGGAAGGAGGGATCTGCTGGATCCTGATCTTAAGGAGACAGCCCTACATCTTTTGAATGTGCCTGGGACTATAGAAGCCTTGGGGTACAATGGAAGGAGCAATCGTTTTATTGACATGGGGCTTAAATTCCATTCCCTCACATCACTGCCTGGGTGACACTGACAAAATCACTTTCTGCCCTCAGTCTACATTAGTTTTCCCATCTTCATAGTGTTGTAATAAGTAATATCTACCTTGAAGAATAATTATCAAAAAGAGACGAGAAACTAACATGTAAATATTTTGCCTGAAACACATTATTTTCTCAAGGAATATTGGTATTATTATTGCTGTTGTTATGGTTAACAGATAAATATCTGCTCAAATTTGCTGAAAGTTTCCAAATAAACTTAATGGGTGATGAATAAAAGAGGAGAGATTAACAGAATAAGTAGACTTGCTTTTGTCCTGCCTCCAGTTTACCTGGCAATGAGTACAGTGAAGCACAAAGCAGTGTATACTCATGAACCTGTAAAAATTTCCCATCAATTGTGGAAGGCTCAAAACCCACATGGAGGGAATATTTCGTACCGTTGGCATTGTGAAACTTAAGCTGCTTCCTTCTTCCCCAGTATGAATCACTCATCAGTTTAACAGAGCAGATTAAGAACTTTTAAAAATCTGTCATCTGAAATAAACTGTCAAGGAGTCAGAATTTGCAGTGATGTTAATAAATGTTTTTCATTGTCTCTTCATTAATGGTAATCCATTCATTATCAGGTGGTTGCTGCTCTTCCCCTTCCTATTTTCCCTGCCAGGCACTGTAAGGAGTGAGGCAGAACGCAATGTTGAAATAAATTTTTATCTACGTCATAATTAATAAATTTCAGAATTACAGTGAATGTAAAAGTGCTGTCATTATCAAAGTGCCCCTCTGAACAAGGCCAAGGCCAGGCCAAGATGAAGTAGGAGCAAAATAAACAAAAGAAAGGAAGTAGCTGTAAGAAGGTATGCATTTCCATGTCAAGCAGCTTTTGGGGATGGGTGGGATTATGCTGTAAAATCCAAGGAACTGGAAAATAGAACCTCTAATAATAACTGCTTCAATTTTTGAGTGATTAATCATTTTTCAAAAACTGTACAAAACATCTCATTAAGCAGTGAGTCAGCCTTTTGAGTTGGATACTGAGTTTGGCATTTGAGTTTCGTACTAGTGTCCTTCTTACATGAAGTTCAGAGAAATTAAGGCACTTGTCCCTAGTTCAGAGCCAGGACTAGGCTGAGACAGAGGAGGCATTTAGGGTACAAACTCTCAAGATGTGCCCATTCTCAGGTTGGTGCAGTGCACTGGGGGATGGGCACCTCCTTAAACAGGCACCCTAAGCTTGTCACTTGCTTCACTCGACCGCTGCCCTGCCATGATCACACAACTAGAAAGAAAATGGCCAAGTAATTTTTTAGATCAGGTCCAAAGTTCATGTTCTTGACCACTTTGTTAGGTACCAGCACAGGCATTCTCACTCAGCTTTGTGGAGAATACATTCCGTGATGAATGAGTATCCGCCAGTGCCGGGCACAGGGTTTCTGCAGGGCACATAGAAATGAAGATAGTCCTTGTTTCAAGTCTAAAATGCTAGTGCACTGTGAATCACTGACATCCTACAAAGGAAGGGAGGGAGGGAGGGAGGGAGGAAGGAAGGAAGGAAGAAAGGAAGGAAGGAAGGAAGGAAGGAAGGAAGGAAGGAAGGAAGGAAGGAAAGAAAGAAAGGCAGGCAGGCGGGGAGGAAGGGAAGGAGAGAGGAAGGGAGGAAGGGAGGGAGGAGAGGGGAGGGGGGAGGGGAGGGGAGTGGAGGAAAAGATAGGAAAGAAGGAAGGAAGGAGGGAGGGAGGGAAGGAGGCAGGCAAGCAGGCTGGTCCATGCATTGCTGGGCATTGCATCTCAGTGTTGTCTGGCTCTAGTGCCAGCAGGCCTTGTGAAAAGAGCCTTTACCCTCTCTGAGATTCATTCTCCACATCTGCCAATAAGAATGATGGCACCTGTGCTGTCCACATCACAAAGTCACAGTAATAACAAGTTCAAAAGAAGATGGTATATTTTGCTTCGTGGCACTATAAAGCAGAGAACATATGTGAGCTACTTTTGTAAGGAATGCCCTGTGTCATCTGCAGAACTTTGAATGGGGAGTTGGGATCCCTGGGTTCTAATTTCTGCATTGCGTTTTATTGGCAGTATGACCTCACAAAGTACTCTTCTCCTTGCAAGATCTTGCTTCCTCATTCATTACATGAGAAAAATTTTTTAAAATATATTTTCTATTGTACTTTAGATTCTGGGGTACATGTGCATATCATGCAGGATTGTTGCATAGGTACATACAGGACAATGTGGTTTGCTGCCTCCATCTCCCTGTCACCTATATCTGGCATTTTCTCCCCATGTTATCCCTCCCCAACCTCCCTATCCCCCACTGTCCCTCCCCTATTTCCTCCCAACAGACCCCAGGATGTGATGCTCCCCTCTCTCTGTCCATGTGTTCTCTTTGTTCAACACCCACCTATGAGTGAGAACAGGCAGTGTTTGATTTTCTGTTCTTGTGTCAGTTTGCTGAGAATGATGGTTTCCAGATTCATCCATGTCCCTATGAAGGACATGAACTCATCGTTTGTTATGGCTGCATAGTATTCCATGGTGTATATGTGCCACATTTTCCTTGTCCAGTCTATCATCAATGGGCATTTGGGTTGGAGAAAATTGAAATCAAAAATGACTCTTTAAGACTTCATAATTGTGACTGAAGCATTGAGGGTAATGTTTAGTAAAAGTGTATAGAATTATTCATAGCTCTGTCTCATTTTACAGAGATTAGTACACAATAATTTTAACTTTAGAGACCTGCGTGCGTATATGTCATATTATATACATAATTTTCATATATATACACACATATATAAAATATATATGTGTGTATATATATACACATATATAACATATATGTATATGTGTGTATATATACACACATATATGCTTATATAAAATATATAAATATATATACACATATATAAAAAATATATATAAATATATATACACATATATATAATATATATGTGTATATATAAATATATATATATATACATATGTATGTATACACAGTGTCTCACTCTGTCACCCAGGCTGAAGTGCAGTGGTGCAATCTCAATTCACTGTAACCTTGAACTCCTGGGCTCAAGCAATCCTCTGGTATCTGCCTCCCAAATATCTAGTACTGCAGGCATAGGCGTGTAACAAATCTCAGCTAATTCTAAACTTTTGTTTGGTAGAGACGGGGTCTTGGTATGTTGCCCAGGCTGGTTTCAAACTCCTTGCCTCAAGCGATCTTCCTGCCTTCGCCTCCCAAACTGCTGGGATTACAGGCATAAGCTACCATACCTGGCTGGTAAATGTATATTAATGATGCTATTTAGGGAAATAAATTACAATACCAGAAGGTGGATTTTGGCTAAGCATAAGAAATAACACTATAGCAATTCATTTATTCAAGAAATATTTGTGGTACGTGATGACATGGTAAGAGTTAAACTGGTATCTTTCAAGCCTAAGCTCCTTTGTTCTTTCTACTGCTGCTGCATTGGCTCTCAAGGTAATAAGTGACAGAATGGTGTAGTGGAAGAACCATGAGGCTTTGGAGACAGTTGACCTAGGTTCAAGGATGGTAGGAGGACTTTCCCAGTCACTGGCTCTGTGGCAGCTGCTGGGTATGTAACCTCTCTGGATCCCTATAGACCAGTGTATAAGTGGATCTAAAGGTACCTCAGAGGACTTTCTTGAGGATTACATTATTTGGTGCTTATAGAGATCCTTACACATAGTAGGTGCTCAATAAACTAATAGGTAGCTAGCTAGTATTAATTTAAAATAGTGCCAGAGGTGGAGTCTGTGATAAGAGCTAGCAGACACATCCTGGAGAATTTCTGTGGATGGACAGACTTGCAGCTTCTGTTTTTCTTCATCTCAACCACACCCTCTTGCAGGGTCTGCCAGGCAGGGCAAACCTCAGATCAAATCAGACTCATGTAGGTGCTTTCCTCATGTAAAAGGAGAGGGTATCTATACAGTGTTCTCAAATACAGATTCCCCGACACATCCCTGGGTGTGTCTCCTGCTATGTCAAGCCTCCTTTTGAACCCCACTAATTTGCCCTTTACAGCTCAGCCAGGCAGTAAGTGTAATGCGTTAGGAAGAGTTTTATACTTGGAATCCAAAGACTAGAAACTGAACCATATAACCTCTTTGAGCTTTTGTTTTTCTGTCTTTTAAATGAAACTCATTGTATCCATTTGACTTACTTTGAAAAATTTTGGCAATCGAGTTAGAAAACTGCTTTTAAAACACTTAGAAGACTACAGTCTTGAACAAACGTAAAGACCTATTGCAGTACATGGTGCTGGGTGGAGCCCAGGGAAAATGAAGCAAAGGCGGTGAGTTACCTTGTACAGAGCCATCAGCATCTTTAAAGGAGGAAAGCAAAGTTTACGTGCTAACCTAAAAAGAGAGTCTGAATATGCATGGAACAGCTAGACGGTGTTTAGAAGTCACATCCATAAACACGGAGATGGAAACAAGAACATATATCTCCTAGCTGATTCTCCATGCATGGACTTCAACTTTCTCATTTCACTCCTCCTACTGTCCTTTACCCATTCATTTTCAGTAATGTGCATTCCTAGTCAGTGGGTGGTAAAAGGGAGTATGGAAGTAAATACCTTCTGAGTAGATCTGATGGACTTACTAGTTGCTTACTAATTCACTAATTCTATGAAGAAATTATCTGCAGCTGTGACAAGGTATACATTATCCACTGAGACCTTTGTCTATTACGACTGGCATTGCCTTTTGAGTCAGGCCTACAGGAAATAAAAGGAATAGCACCTCCTTCTCCCGCAACCCACCCTATTGCTAGAACTCTGCATCAGACCCTGGAGTACGTTTAAATAACTGTATTCCTTTAGCAAATACTTACTGAATGTTTTCTACAAGACACTATGTCAGGAGATATGTAATCTGCCATAATTCTGATTACAAAAATCCCCCATGCAATTTTGATTGCAAAGATAGAAACAGAGCCTTCCTCCATAAATCTATTGCCTGTGCAGCTGGGAATAGTTACAAAGACTTCAGTAACTCAAAAGTTAATGCAAAGGAGACTAAGAATGTGCCCAGACTAGAAGACATTAGAGGAGACAGTCCTCATCAAAGGCCATGGAAATGAATCTACTCCAAAGGACCTATACTTTAATAATAAATAGTAAAAAAAAAAATGTATGATTGAGAATTTGCTTTGAAAAATGAATCTATATAGGCTTATCTCATCCTATATTTCATGAAATTTAGGATAAAATATTATGATACTGTAATTCATAGAACACAAAAATAATATTCATTTAAAATAATTTTGCAACAGATGTATAGCACAATGCAACATTCTTGGCATCACATATGACTTCTGCAGCATGATCCAAAAGAGAATTGCATTCACAAAATTGTATGAAAACCCCCTCCATTTTCTTAATACCAATACTTTGATATTACAATTATTTCCATTGACGCATCTATCTTAGCATCATCCTTGCCAATTCTTTTTTCCTTTTCAGTTACAAACTGATCTCTTTCAGCTCATGATTCACTAGTTTTGCAGTTCTTCCCCATCATGTTCACTAACTTCGAGAAACTGTGCATTCTTCACCAGATTTACCCTTTCTCTTTGCAATTGGTTTTCATTGTGTTGTCAGATAACATCAGACATGAATGAGAAACTGATTTTCAAAGACAGGATAGGCCTGAAGAGGCAGTAGTGTAAGGAAGTAAGATAGATGATGACTAATTTTATAAGCAGTAGGTTAACGTGTCACATGTTGATATTACAATGATGGTTTGCTTCTGTAAACACCACTATAAAGGTGGAGATTTGGATAATGAAGAGCTTCTGTTCATGGTAATAAGGTAGCATTCTAAAGTAAACTCTGAATGTCAAACACTTTAATTTACTAATTCAATCTTGAAAGACATGATCTCCAAATACTTTGGTGTTATATTGGGGTAAGTTTGTGGGGTACCAGTCTAGATTACATAAAATATTTGCCCTTGAGGCTAAATTGACCTACTTTACAAACTGCTAAGACTCTGTGTTTCTACATAATACATGTGTATATACATAAATACATATACACATAAATATAATTACATATAGATATAGATAAATGTGTGTGTCCACACATATGCCAACATGTGTTAATTTATCATTATATTTAGGTTAAAGTATATGCAAACAACAATTCAGGCTTTATTATTGGTTTTATGTGTGTTTCTACAAGCAACAACACCAAACTGGTTAAATTTTCCATTGACACTGATTTGCCAATCTTTTGGCAATGCACTAATTTCCGTGAATTCTTAATGAGATAGATACACAATGAGATTCAAAATGTTAAACTATAGTAAGTAGTCATTTTTGACAGCTGCTTACACTGATTTGGACCCATCTTTAAATTGAAAAAATGTTTTTTCTTACATGTTTGCATTGCAAATTGAAGATCATGATGAAAATAGACATATTTTCAAGTCATTTCATTAGCATTACCCCTCAATACATACCATTTATGATAGAAATCATCTGTGAGAAGCTCATTATGCCAGCATGGATTGTTTTTCTGGTTTTGATTCACATTCAGATCCATCACCTAAGTTTCTTATTTATCCTGGCATGTGCTTTCCTGGCAGTAGCTGCGAAAACACACACACGGCAGATGTCATTTGTATTTTATATACAATCAAATACCTCATAGGAAATGTGCCATGCAGACTTCAAGTACAAACATCTCCCAGCAACTTCATCACCTTTCTGTTGAGGGCTCAACTAACTTGTTGATTCAACATAGTTATGCAATGATATTAGCTATAGGTTCAAAGTAAAACAACCCTGTTCATCATCTCATTAAACCTATGAACACTCTTTCAAATGACATGCACACAAAAAGTTGGATAAAATGTTAATAACTTCATGCCTTTCTAAGGTGAGAAACTCTGTTCTAAGAGAACACTTTCTATATCATATAGCAATTGTGAAGATTATATTAGATGACGTACATAAAACTTCTAGCCCATAGAGTGGGATTTAGCAGATTTACAGTAAATATTGGCACATTTTTCCCATTTCTTTTGTTGTTAGTCATTCATATTTTATTTCAGAGGTCCTGGATTTGGCTGGTGACTAAATGCAATTCCACTAGTAAAACTTAAAAATAGTGTCCCATCTTGCAATTTACATTGATGTTACAGAAAGCCTAGAATTCAACTCCAAAGGTGAATAACATGAAGTATCAAAGAACAAAATGGCCTGGGAGCTCCCATTTCTCTGCTCCCCCAAAAAGAGTCTGCCAGTTCCCTGCAACCCAAAGCAGAAATAGGGAAAAAAAAAAAAACCATTTACAGGGCCTCCTTGTCATGTGTATTCAAAGTCCGTCACTTCATTGTCCACCCTAATACAAACCCTGCCTGGCCCTCAAGTCATTATCACGTATCTCTTTTCCTTTCTTCACTAATATCTTCAAAAATAGTCTATATTCCTTCCTCCGCATTCTTCATTTATATTCATGTGCCATCCCCTCTGCAGTGTGGCTTTTGCCTTTACCTCACTACTGAATCTTCTTTGGTTATGTCCCCTCTGCACTCCTGAACTCCTAAATGCTGCCTCTCGGACATCTTACTACTAGCTAGAACTCTGTGCAGCTAATGGCTCCATGCCCTGACTTCTTCCTCTTCTAGAATTATGGCTACCCTTGATGCCTTCATTCCTTCCAGTCTCTCTCTTGGATCTTCTCCACTATCTGGGTCTTACCTTTTTTTCACTTTGACTCTTTTCTTTTCTGTCAGCCCTGTGTTTAGGTCTCCAAGATTTTGTCTTAGATCCTCTTCTCTTCTGGTTCCATACCCTCCTGAGGAATCTTGTCAATTCCCATTGCTTCAGTCCTACCCTGTAAACTAATGGCTTCCAAATCTATAACTTGATTCCGCACATGAATTCTAGATCCCTATCTATGTTTGGGTGCCCTGCAGGTACTTCGAATTCCTTATTCTCCCAACTTGTGTTACTTGTCCAAAGTCCAGGCTCCACCTGCTCCACCCTGTCTCACAACATCAACATTCACCAAGCCTGACTCATATCCTTGTCCTCATAGAAAGCTGGCCATCAAGTCCTGAAAATTCTGACTTTGTAGTATTTCTGGCTTTGGCAGCTTCTCCATCACAATCTGATATGGACCCTCATTTCTCCCATCAGGATTTATAGAGTGACCTTTTCTTCCAATACTCTGTTTACATGTCCATCTTACAAATATCTAGCAGATGCTGTGCTCAAGCAGAGTTGACCATAAGCTCACAGTACTTACAGACAAAAGACCAACCTCTTTTGTGAGGCATTTAAGTCCCTACATCCGCTGGTCCTGCCTGACTTTCTTGTCTTTGAAGTCACCAACTCTTTTCTTGGCTCTGTGTCTTTGTTTAGCTTTCATTTCTGCCAGCAAGTCTCGTTAAATCTAGTCACTTGCTTATGATCCAGCTCAGATGTCACCTTCTCTGTAAAGGTTTATTTCACTTTTCCACGAGCAATACAGTAATCACAACTTTGATAATGCTACTGGCATAGCACATATCACACAGCACATATCACATATCACAAGGACACCTAGCCTAGAGGGCAAGGGTCTAAAATCCAGACCAGTGGCAGAAGGGAGCATCTATTTTTTCTAATAATGGTGTAATATAGTGTATGGTGACCCAGTGCCAAAAGGGACTTCAGTTTAGTACTCCCTGAGGACGTCTGCTTCTCTAGACTGTAAACTCTTTGGGGCTAGGTCTTCTTTCTCTTTATATCTTCAATGTCTAGTATACTTTCTTGCATAGGCTTGCAAAGATGATCATTTTTGGAAGATTAACAACAACTACAATATAGTACAATACAATACAGTAATACTGTATAAACATTTAAAAATCTCTTATATTTTAGGAACAACTCTAAGTACTTTGCGTAGATCATCTCAGTTGCCACATTAAGCCTATGAAGAAGAAAGGTACTATTATTATTTCTATTTTGTGGATTATAAAACTGGAGCTTGAAAAAAACTCAGTTAATTTGCTTAAAGTCACACAGCCAGGATTTCAATCCAAGCCTGTCTAATTCCAGAATCTGGGCCCTTAAACATTATAGCAAACAGCATAGGTATCATGCATGCATACACCAAAAAAGAATTCACATGCCTGTGATGGCAATGCCTGGGGCTCAGGACAATTTGAGAATCTAAAGTGTTTTATAGAATGCAGTCTGGTGTAGAGCAAAATCCAGAGGCATCCTGATGTCCACCTATAAAAAGATAGACATAACCTTTCTGCACAGAAACAGGACGAGCTCAGCCCCTGCTGTCTTGTGAAAGTCTAAGAGGAATTATCCTCCCAGCAGGTTAGCACTGCACAGAGATAAGAGGGCTACACCTCCGACTGCTGCCCGTGGGTGTCTCTTCCTTTGCCACCAGCATAATTTCTCTCTCACCTGTTTTGAAAACGGCAGCCAAGTTGTCGGCTCGCATTCCATTTCCGGCATAGCCACTCTGAATAAGCCATAGAGCCCCTCTGTCAGACTCAGAATAGGAGGGGCAGCACAGCTATCCATCATCCCAGAGTGCTCATGCCAGTCCCTGCATGCCCTTTGATTTCACCCAGGGCTCATTAACACATAGAACAGGAGATACGGCAGACACCTCCTGAGAGAAAGTCCTGCTGAAGGATGAGCAATCATCTTCAAACAACCATGGGAGAAGGGCGAGATCTCTTTCCAAAGCTGTTTTCGCTATGTGTATTAGAAACCATGGTTGGTCCTTATGGCAGGCTGCTGAACAAAACCCCTCACAATGCCCGGTGCATCCGACATTCATCCCACTAACAGGACTGGCTTGAAATCAACCCCCAGGGTTCTAGGTAGTCCTAGAAACCAGAGCATGACAGGGATTTGTCTTTCTTTTATCTTCAAAATCCTGGCTTAATTTCTACCTTTTCCTCAAAGCCTACTCCAGGCCTGAAGGATTGCTTCCTCTTTTGGGCTCACAGAGTATTTGCATCTGTGCAACTTACTTGAAAATTACAATTCATTCCATCTATCCATCTATCCATCCATCCATCCATCCATCCATCCATCCATCCATATAATGAGCCCTGAAGTTGTCCTATGTGGCAGGCATCATGGTAGGGGGCAGGACAGAGAGAAAATTAAAGCTTTACTCATATCCTCAAAAGAAGAGCCCAGCCCCCTGGGCAAGGCAGATGGGTGGACAGAAAAATTCAATAGAGGGTGATCGATTCTGTATCAAAGACAGGCAAAGGTGCTATGTTTCCCCCAAGGATAGTGAGGAAGGATACATGAGTCTTGAAGGAGAAGAGAGGGAAGTTAGGTGGTTCAGGCAAAAGTTCCTTAAATCAGAATATCTGGGAGTAGAAGCAAGGCATTGGTGTTTTTTTTCAAAGATACCCAGGCAATTCCAATGTTCAGCAAAGTTTGAGAAGCACTGCTTTAGAGAACTATGCTAAGCAAAGCAGGATCAGCCCTATTTGGGAGTTCATTTTCCACCCTTCACCTCCCATCCCCCTCACCCTGGATGGCTCACAGCCAATGCATAACCAACTGGCACAGAGGAACAAAAGGAGGGACCCCTTGCCTAAATCTAGGACCAACTTTGAGAGGCAGTTGGTGCTTCAGAGCTTCTCCACGTGGTTAGGCTGAAGCTAGAATCCAGCTGAGATCTTATCCTTGGTGTAGCCCCTTCTCCTGCCCTAATCTACTCCTACCTACTCCCTTCCTCCAAGAGCATTTGTCTAGTAAGTCACATGCACCCGAATCTCTGCCTGTGCTCTGCTTTGGAGCACCTGACTCCAGAGACCCCAGTCCCTCAAACTATCCATTACAGAAATTTGATGTGTATTTATTGGCAGTGATGGTGATAAAATTTCCCAGAGAGAGGAACTATAAGCTCTCAAATGCTGTCCTCAGATGATGCATTGGCCCTTTATTGGAAGAACATGAAGGACCATGGTTTAATCCAAGGAATATGAGACAACAAGGTGACTCTCAGGCTTGAAACAGACAAACGTGAAGAACAAATGATTCATTGCTCCTCAGTCACACCACTTCAATAGCTGCCAATCTCACCTCTTTTGAGGACTATTTATTCACAGCCAAAGCCTGGAACTTCTTCACTGTGTTATCTTGCTTTAGAAAAATACACCCAGCACCCCCAGATGATATTCTGAAATAGTTTCTAACTGATCGGCCTCTACTGAGATTGCTCCTTCATTCAAGCTTGTCAGAAATAATCATTTTAATCTTCTATAAATGCCTTTATGGCACTTCCTGCTTGAGTAACCATTGTTTTAAGATGTTATTGCAAATGACAGTCTTTTGAGACACCATCATGGCTATTGTCTACTCAATTTTTTTTTTGCACTACTTTAAAAAAAATAAAATATTTTATCCTTTATCCCCCAAATACTGTAGTATCTTAATCTCCAAACACTGCCTTTGAACAGAAAGAGCTTTTTCTATTTTTCTTTTTAGACAAGGATCTTGGATCTTGCTCTTTCACCCAGGCTGTAGTGCAGTGGTGCAATCATGGCACACTGCAGCCTTGACCTCCTTGGCTCAAGCAATCCTCCCACACAGGCCTTCTGAGTAGCTGGGACTACAAGTGTGTGCCCCAACACCCAGCTAATTTTGGAGGATTATTGTGGAGATGGGGTCTTGCTCTATTACCCAGGCTGGTCTCGAAGTCCTGGACTCAAGCAGTTCTCTCACCTTGGCCTCCCAAAGTGCTGAGATTAGAGGCGTGAGCTACTGCGCTGGCCAAGAGAACTATTTTGGGTGTGTGGACAACCTCTTTGGGGATATCTGGAAAGAAAGAGTTCCAAAGAGCTGAGGTTAGGTCCTTAAACAATTATACCAGTACTTGGATAATCATTGTCTTTGCACTGTTATAACAGATTTGTATACAGCATTGCCAGCCACATCTGTCACCAGGGTTAACTTGTTCCTCAGAAAGTTATCCCATATTATTCTAGGTGGTGAGTCACTGCAGAGGAGAGCACAGGAGCCTGTATGTAAGACTCTAACTTGTTGGAAAGGGTGGAAATAAATATCAATTCAAGGACAGTTGGCAAGTAATTCAGTAGGAGAAGGTACCATGAATCTAAAAGGGTATTATGAATACCATGAATCTAGAAGTTTAAGATGAATCTTGAGTCCAGAAAGGTAACAAATGGGCTGGATGTGGTAGCTCACACCTATAATCTCAACACTTTGGGAGGCCAAGGTGGTCAGGTCACCTGAGGTCAGGAGTTCGAGACCAGCCTGACTAATGTGGTGAAACCCCATCTCTACTAAAAATACAAAAATTAACTGGGTATGGTGACGCACGCCTGTAATACCAGCTACTTGGGTGGCTGAGGCAGGAGAATTGCTTGAACCTGGGAGGTGAAGGTTGCAGTGAGCCAAGATCGTGCCATTGCACTCCAGCCTGGGCAACAAGAACAAAACTCTATCTCAAAAAAAAAGAAGAAAGAAAGAGAATAGAAAGGTGACAAATGCACAGGGCAACCATTTAGGCAGTTTCAGTGATCAAGGTAAAGGCTAAGCTTCTATAACAAAGCAGTCCCAAAATATAGTGGCTTAAGATAGAAGTTTGCTTTTCTGTCGCATAATAGCCTGGAAGGGAGTGGTCCAGTGCTGTCCTCAACAAGTGACTTAGGTATTTCTCCAGCTATTATCACTTTTCAGAGTGAGAAGGAGGTAAAGGAAGTTTGGGGAAGCGTGTTTCTCCTTTAAGAAGATAACCCAAAAGTTACATACATGATTTTGGTTCTTCTCCTTTAGCCCAAATTTAGTCTCATGGTCATACCTACCTGAAGGGAAAGTTGGCAGCTGTAGTTATACGCACAATAGCTATGTGTCCAGCTAAATTCAGGGGCTCTGTTATGCAAAGAAAGAGGTCAGCAGTTGCTACCATGGCAAGTTAATATTAATGTCCAGAGACCCAAAATAATCCAGGAGCAAATTGGAGGTGCAGTCTAACTAAGTTCATACCACGGGGCATTGCACATGTAAATAGCAAATACATTTTAAAAGTCTGGATTGATGGGTGAATGAGTAGATGATGAATAGGATGACTGCTCACATCAGCATCCAGGGACTTTAATTAAATAGCGGTGATAGTCCCAAAGCAGAATCACACTAAGATTCACATAAGCACAAAAGGAGGAGAATGTACACCCTGAATTGCCCTCGTATTCTTTTAGTGCAGGCAAGTAGAGGATGGCAAATGTGTGCTGAGGAAAGGGCTTGACATGCATTTCGATTGTGGTCTCAGCATCTCAGAGCTGGGAGGTTCAGCCAGCTGAGACCCGGGCCAATGCCTTGGCATTCAGATTTCACTCAGATAATAAGACTCTTCCACTACAATGTCTCTTCCTGTATAGATCAGTGGTTCTCAGACTATGGTTCCAGACCAGCTGTATCAGCATCATCTAGTAATGTATTAGAAAAGCAGATTCTCAGGCCTACGCCAGACCTACTCAATCAGAAACTCCGGAGGTAGGACCCAAAATCTGTGTTAAATAAGTCTTCCAGATTATTCTGATGCATGTTCAGTTCTGAGGACCACAACTCTAGACGGCGACTTTGCTTCAATAACCTGTTTGTCCTGCCTGTTACTGAGGCCATTACAACTTTATGTCTTTGGAGAGAAACCGTGAAGCCTATGAATGTAGCCTGGTTTCGCCTGAATCTCACAAGAAGAGACTGACAGATCCGGTCCTAGAATCCTAGTATAGGAAGGAATTTGGAAAAATCTCTCATTCATCAGCTTGTCTCTATGTTAGTAAATACGTAAGCCCTCTAAGATGGCAAGTATGGCCAATGCTATTCCCAAATATCCCCAGGATAAAAATCATCAAGTGTTCCTTGTTATCTACTTCCAATGTCGAGTCAATATATAAGTCTTTTAAAAAAATAACTGGATTCTTCATTATAATGTAACTCTACTTATTCTTGAATAGTCTTGTCAAGAAACCCTCAATCTTAGATCATTCTGGTTATTGTTTGTATACACAAAGACACATTAAATCGTTGTCTATTCTTCTCTCTTAAGCTAAACAATTCTGACTCCTTAGACAATATCTTTCTTTTAATTCTGAATGATCCCAGTGGTTTCCTAAGCTTTTTTCTGCATTATCTCATTAATCCATAGAGGAACCCTAAGAAGTAGATGCTGCTACTTTACCCCGTTTTATACATGAGAAACTGAGCTTCAGTAAGTTAAACAACTGGCCTGGATTATGGAGCTTAGAAATGACTGGGCTAGGCCAGGTGCAGCGGCTTACACCTGTAATCCCAGCACTTTGGGAGGCTGAGGCGGGCAGATCATCTGAGGTCAGGAGTTCGAGACTAGCCTGGCCATCATGGTGAAACCCCATCTCTACTGAAAATACAAAAATTAGCCAGGTATGGTGGTATACACCTGTAATCCCAGCTATTCAGGAGGCTGAGGCAGGAGAATTGCTTGAATCTAGGAGGTTGTGGTGAGCCGAGATCACAGGACTGCACTCCAGTCTGGGCAACAGAGTAAGACCCTGTTCCAAAAAAACAAACAAACAAAAAAACACAACAACTCCAATTAGTAGTTATCAGCTGATCACTTTTCCATGTTTATATTGCACGATCAGGGGTTGCTCAAGATGTACAAGACCCTGTCTCTACTTTCAATCCCAGCTCTATCCCTCACCAGGTCATGTACCATCAACTCTCTGTGCCTCACTTTCTATCTTTAAAGTGGGGATAGCTGTGGGACTTTCCTCAAATGGTTGCTGTGAGGATTAAATGAGGTAATAGACACTGCAGAGGCCATTGCAAAGCTCAATAAATGTTGCTACGTGCTATTACTATATTCTCAGAGCCTACAATTTAATTTAATGTGTGAACCAAACACATCCATGGTTTGAACAAACAAGGGCCAAAAGTATGATTTAACTGATGTTTTTTTTTTTAATATTTATTTTTTTAAGACTGAGTCTCACCCTGTCACCCAGGCTGGAGTGCAGTGGCACCATCTCGGCTCACTGCAACCTCCACCTCTCAAGTTCACACAATTCTCCTGCCTCAGCCTCCTGAGTAGCTGGGATTACAGGTGCCCGCCACCACACCCAGCTAATTTCTTTATTTTTGGTAGAGAGGGGGTTTCACCATGTTGGCCAGGCTGGTCTCGAACTTCTGACCTCAAGTGATCCACCTACCTTGGGCTCCCAAAGTGCTGGGATTACAGGCGTGAGCCACTGCACCCAGACTACACTGATGTTATAACAAAGAAGTTCAGACAAAGAAAAGAGCATTTCAGACAATGACATACTAGGTTATTTATGGGGGGTGTGTGTGTGTATAAATGTATGTTTTGGGGTAACCTGGAGGAAGAGATTCTTTCCTGAGGCTGAAGAAGAACCTAGGGCCCTTTCTTATTTTATTTCCATCTAACCACATGGTTTTTTCAAAGCCCCAAGGACTAGCTTGCTTCTGCATTTGGCCCCGCACTCATGGTAGCTGTCAGCCTGTGCACATTGCATGCATAGGCTCCTGAAAAATCTGTTAGTCCTGTGCATTGAACTGGGAGGTCATCTCATGGCTGGGAGGTATGTTTTCTCATTTTGTCTAAAACTTAATGTTCTCACAACCTAGTAAAACTCCCTGCTCTACAAGAGCCTTTGATCAAGGCCACTGCCTAATGATTTCAGCTTGAGTGTCATTTTAAAAAAGTAGATAATCTTGTTGCCCTCTTAATGATATATACATATTTGCAACAAACAAGGAGTGTTGATATAGGACCCAAACAAACAAAATCCATCCAAATCCCTTATGTTACTTTAGGATTTTAGAAAGAGTCTCGTTTTTCACTTCAAAGTAGTCTAAAAGAATTTTCCACAGCTAGGCTTTTTTTATTCAGAATCAAACATGGATGTGGAGCTATGCTAGCCACCTATCCACTTGTATCTATACCAGTACAATAATAATTATAATGTTAATTGATTAATCTAGCCTGAGGCACTGAAGTGTCTGCACACAAAATCAGAATGTAATTGCAACAATAAAGAGATCAAATGAGATAATTAAAACATAAAAGATGACAAATGCTAACTCAGGAAGTCTTTTGTATTCACTGAAACATCACTTATTTATATGGCATTGTTTGCAGATTGCTAAGGAGAAGGTTCAAGGTGGAATAATTTAAGTGATCTGTTTACATCGGAGGGTGTTACACTCACATGAGGATTGACTGCAGTATAATTTTAGGTCCAAGCACATGTTCCATAGACTATTGTTTTGATGCATCAATGCACTTTTCACATTTTTCCTAAAGCAACAAACTTGAAGAAATAGCATCTATAGGAAATGGGGCAGCAGGCAGACAAGGCAGGTGACTGGAAGCAAGTCAGGAATTAGCTGCTTTGAGACTTAGGCATGTAATTTGCATTCACAAAATTAAAAAGAAAGAAAAAGACAGCTGTGGTAAGTCTTGACTAACCCAAAGAATAAATTGGCTGAAGTTTCAAGGGCCACGGGAGGCCTGGGATGACTTTTCGCCCTGCACTTAACTTCTTTTCAGTCTTTTCTCTTATTGACTTTTTTTTTTTTAAAAAAAGGTCTGAGGATGAGTCACATCAGAGCCATAATGTTTCCAAGTTTTCAAAACTCAAGATTTCTGTTCTTTCTTTATCATTAAGGAATGGTCTCAGGCCCTAATCTTATTTTTTCAAACATCTTATTCAGCCTATGCAGTCTCTTTCTCCCACAGAGCCAGGAATAAAATGAGATTAGGACTTCACTGATCTAACCAATTTCAGGCTTTTTTTCTGCCCAGCTTCCTCTCTGTGTGAGGCTAGCTGCATGGAATCCTAGGGGCACATAAACCTGTGCACACCATCAGCAATGGCACCACACAAAGACAATCATAAAAATGGCCACCACCACAGTGCCACTATCTCAAAGGAAGGCCCTTGAAGATAATGCAGTCATTCCTTTATGCAACACTCAACACATACTGAGTGAATTTATATTTCAGTGAACCAAACAAAGTCCCTAGCCTCAGAAAGTTTATGTTCCAGTGGGGGGATACAGAGAGTAAACAAATAAACAAGCAAATATATCATATGTCAGGTGGTCATAATCGTTTTGAAGAAAGATAAAACAGGAGGAAGGTCTAAAGAGTGACTGGGAAAGGGAACCAGAACAAAAGCTCCCAGGCAGGGTGCTAAGTAGCAATCTGGAAACCTGTATGAATTGCCTCACTTTAATATTCTTTAAATAGACTGATGAACTTAAATTTTATGGAAACAAAATTCAATGTAAAAGATAAAACAGAATCCTGGCTGGGCGCAGTGGCTCACACCTGTAATCCCAGCACTTTGGGAGGCCGAGGAGTGTGGTCAGTAGTTCAAGACCAGCCTGGCCAACATGGTGAAACCCCATCTCTACCAAAAGTACAAAAAGTGGTCTGGTGTGGTAGCACACACCTGTAATCCCAGCTACTTGAGAAGCTGAGTCATGAGAATTGCTTGAACCCAGGAGGTAGAGGTTGCAGTGAGCAGAGGTCACGCCACTGCACTCCAGCCTGGGCAACAGAGTGAAACTCAGTCTACCAAAAGAAAAAAAACAGAATCCTTTCTCAGTGTTCCAGGAAAATAATAATAAAAGTTAATTTTTATTAAGTACCTAAGAAATATTAACTTATTTCATCCTCAAGGCAACTTTCGTGAAGTAGGAATTATTTCCCACCCCGCTCTTTTTCAGATGATGTTTATAACTCACTAAAGGTTACACAGATAGTGGGTAGTGAAACCCACAAAGCCAGGAATCAAATGAGATTAGGACTTCACTGATCTAACTGATTCCAGGTCTTCTTTCTGCCTAGCCACCTTTCTATGTTAGGCTAGCTCCATGGAATCATAGGGGAGCATAAACGCATGCACACCATCAGCAACAACACCACACGATGACAATAATAATGACAACAATAACACTGCATGGCCCTGTCTGGTTTTTCAACTCCAGGCCCTATCTGGTTTTTCTGTTTTTTTTATTTTTTGGAACAACTAAAATAAGGTATAATTGGTATACAATAAACTGCACATATTTCAGGTATACAATTTGAAAACTTTTGACATGCAGATACGCCATTGAAACCATCACCACAATCAAGACAACAAACACATCCCTCACTCCCAAAAGCTTCCTCCTGCTTCTTTTTCATCCCGCCCACCCACCCCTCCTCAGAATCCCATCTCCAAGCAGCAAGGATCCGCATTCTGTTGCTATAGATTAGGCTACATTTTCTACAATTTTATGTAAACGGAATGCTACAGGATGAACTCTTTTTTTGTTGTTTGGCTTCTGTCACTTGGAATAATTACTTTCTGATTTATTCATGTTGTCACAGATCTCAACAGTTCATGTGTTTTTAATCACTGAGTAGCATTTCATTGTATGGATATACCACAATTTGTCCGTTTACCTGTTAATGAACAGTGGGATTATTTCCAGTTTTTGAATGTTACAAATTAAGCTGCTATGAACCGTCATATACAAATCTTGGTATCAAGCCCATACTCCTAATTATTACATAATACAGCTTTTCTGAACAAAGATAAATCTAGGACATGTAGATGCTACATTGTGTGGTAAAATGCTGAATCAGAACTAAGACTACTGGATTCCAGATGCTGTTCCCTAGTCTAAGGATAATGAGTAGCCATTGTAAATACAGTGGTAAAGCCTTTAATTCAGATATCACTTAGTCTCTTTGTGACGATCTAAGGAGAGATCGCCTCAGGTAACCTAGTGTCAATTAATTCAGTACATTTGCTTGATCTAAAACTTGAACAATCAACAAGAAGCAGTTTGGCATAGGAGGAAAAGTTCTGGACTGGATGTCAGAAAACCTGGTTTGGAGCCCACCTAGCATAGAAATCCCTGGTTTGCACTCTCTCTCACACATTTACCAACAGTGTGACTGTTAACCAGTCACTTGTCCTCTCTAGAACTCCTTCCTCATCAGTCAAAATCCCAGCCAAGTCTAAGGCTGACTCATGGCTCATACTAATTGGAGAAAAGTGGTAGATTATACAAGTAGCTATATATTCATGATATTCACACCATTCCACTCTTCTTAATTGCCGTGGAATTCTACATCTCAGAGCTGCAAGCCACCCGAGAGAGCCTAAAAAAGAACTGGAGACCCAGGGAGCTAGGGGGCGCCAGAGGTACCCTGCTAGTCACTGGCAGAGGTGGGCTCAAATCCAGTTTCCCAACATCCAGTCCAGAACTTTCCCTCCAATGCCAAACTGTTTTTTGTTAATTGTTCAAGTTTTCTATCAAGCAAATATACTGAATTAATTGAGTGCATTTTTCCACTTTATAATGAATTTGGGTGGCAGTCATCTGTCTCAGAATGTTTACTATATAATTTGTGATCAAATCCCAGATGCTTCAGTCCTCAGGACCCAGAGTAATACCTCGCTGGCTAGGTAAATGCAGCAAGAAAGGAAACACTTTTGGGGAGAGAAGCTGTAATAAGAGAGACAAATAAATGATTCATTTCCCCCTGCTGTTAGTTTAAGTTATAATTACCCAAACTTTAAAAATAAAACCTGAACAGCATCACAGTCTCTGCCACACAAGGGCAAAAGCATACCCCCTTGCATCAGCACCAATCACACATTTAACAACTGCTGTTTTAGGTTTAAGCTAATTAGGGAATGATTTTTGGTACATGTATTCTATCGCAATTAAATAACTCAAGGTGTGGGATGGCATTGTGAAGCCTTCTTAAAACTACTTTTCAGCTTTTGGTGTTAAAAGATGAATTTTTTATATATCACATGGTTGTAAGGGGTTTGTATTTTAACTCATGAGAGCCTGCATATGTTGGTTTAGAGTTACTTTTCTTTAGGGCACCTTCAGTAACAAGGTGACAGGCTGAAAGAATTTCTATTTAGAATGGTGAAATATTCAGTGGAGATAAAATTGCTTTATGATGTTTGCCCAGAAGTCAGTTGAAAATTCATAATAGATGAAAAGCCTTGAATATATGGAGGTGGAAGTCCTCATGGAGCTTTTTGCTAGGACGTTGCTAAGAAGTGATGGAAATATACATTCTTCCCTCCATGTGTCATATGCTACGTACATTTCATCCTGGCTTTGACATGTGTAAAGCAAGCAGGCTGGAGATTTTGATGTTGACCTTCATGTTTAATGACTCTCTGAGTGTTGTGCTGCTCATCTGTGCCATCTAAGTTTCTCAGCCTCCCATTAATGGGACTACTCTAATGTTTGAACATACTTGTCCCTTAACATGTATCACTTAGACAGAGACACCCACTATCTGCTCATGACAGATGCTAAGACAGAAAAATCAGAACAGATGGAAATGATTCTTAGTACCATCACCCCAAGTAGCAATGGCTTCAAAATGTCTGTATAGATTGTCCTTAGTAATTATTAGAAGGGGAGCTTGGCCTTAAAGAGGTACTTGCATAGTAAGCATATGATTTTCACTTAGATGTTATGTTTACTGGGCTTGTTATGGCACCAATCTCATATGAGCAGTCCTTTTCTACCTACCAGTGCAGTTCAGGGTCAAGGCCACTCACCCTTGCAGTTCATCGACAGAAACCCTTGGGTCTCAATACATTTGGGTAAACTTTCTTTAGCTGGTGAAAGGCTAAACCAGACCAGCAATAAAGTCCTCTTTAAGAAGTCTCCTCAGAGTAGCAGCAAATTACTGACTGGTACTTGATATTTAACCTACATCACATATTCTGTGTCACATCTGGTGCTTGGCCCACTGCAGTTGTGGCACTCTTTATGGTCATTTGTAATGGCATAAATCACCTCTGTAAAATGATGAAGGGTCTTTCTTGCAAGTCACAACTGTGAAGAGAAGCAAGCAGAAAACCATAGGAGTGCCGGGCTGACTGTAAGGAAAGAAGAGGTAGAGAGGTCTCATCACTCAGCACTTTGCTCTAAAACCTTTCCTCAGCAGGGAGAGTTCGTGACCGGATGTCATTACCTCTCACTTGCCACTTCCTGCCCCTCCACTTGAATCTGTTCCTACCTTCAGTGAGTAGGAGCCAAACGTCCTTGAAATGTAGCATTGGGGTTCTGGGAAGCTGCAGAGCTGTGAATTATGGGCGTACAGCAGGATAGGTGAGCGTCGAAGCAGCATGAGTCAGGGGTACAGCACAGTCAGAGCCCAGGGCAGATTCTCAGCCAGAAGCAAGCATACAAGCAAAGGTATATGCAACCTGATGTTTGTAACTCTGAAAAATAGAAAAATATGTAAAGTGGCATAGAAAAATATATAAAGTGAAGTCAAAGGTCAGTATGTGGGGCTTGCCATCAAGACATCATGAGTGGATCCGAATTAACTAAAACACATTTTCAAATATAGACAGAGAGTTCTTTGATAATTCCTTTTAGAGAAGCTCTTCCCCAAGATATGGAAAACTTTGAGAAGGAAACAAATTGCTCATCAATTTCCCCATCCTGCCAGCAACTGACCTCATCCAGAGAGGGATTAAAGGAAAGGTACCCGTAAGAAAATCTCTGCCTACATTCATTGACATTGACTTTCCAATGCCACATCCCATCTCTTGCTCACCCTTCAGGAAACAGAATATTCCAACAAATATGCAAACAAAAAAAGAAAAAAAAGAGAAAAAACTGATAATCCTCAAAATGACCTAAGTCATTTCCCATTAAACATGTTATTATTTCCATATGATTAAGTGCCTTTTAGTGTGCCTAACACTGTGCTACTTAAACACCACGGGGGTATCAAGTAGTAGAAACACAATCCAAGCAAATACTTTTTGAGTATTTATTGCCAAGTGATATACTACGCTTTTGAAATACCCTGCCATGTTTAAAGTAACCACAACTTCATGTTGTAGTTAGAGCTAGTTTTCTCATTTACAAGTGATGAAACTAAGTCTTAGAGGTCAAACAACTAGTTTAAGGTCACACAGTGGCCAGGCGCGGTGGCTCACACCTGAAAATCCCAGCACTTGGGAGGCCAAGGCAGGTGGTTCACTTGAGGTCAGGAGTTCAAGACCAGCCTGGACAACATGATGAAACCCCATCCCTACTAAAAATACAAAAAAAAATAGTTGAGTGGGGTGGCACACACCTGTAATCCCAGTCACTCGGGAGGCTGAGGCAAGAGAATCGCTTGAACCCAGGAGGTGGAGGTTGCAGTAAGCTGAGATTATACCACTGCACTCCAGCCTGGGTGACAGAGTGAGACTCTGTCTTGAATGAATGAATGAATGAATGAAAATAAGGTCAATGATACATGGCAGCCTGGGATTGGAATTCATACGGTCCAACTCCAATGCCTGAGTGTTTGGCAACAGAGCTTGACTGAAGAAAGTAGCTTATGAGCTAGTGAATAAATGAATCATCCAAATCAATCTTCCTGACTCGTGCTGATACAAGCACATATATCCCAAAGCTCCATAGCTCTTTAATCCAGGCATTTCAGCAGGTGTAGATCTTCCCTACCAACCATATTCAATCTTTGCAGAATCATGGTAATATCCAATAAAGAAGTAATATTTATTCCTCAATAAGTTAAACATAGAATTACCATATGACCCAGCAATTGCATTCCTAGACAGATATTCAAAAGAATTAGAAACAGATGTTCAAACAAAAACTTGTACAGGAATGTTTATAACAGCGTTACTCACAACAGCCAAAAGGTAGAAACACCCACACATGTTCATCAACAAAGTGTGAACAAACAATATGTGGCCTATCCATATAATGAAATATTATTCAACCATAGAAAGAAATAAAGTATTGATACATGTACTTGATGGATGAACCTTGAAAATATTGTGCTAAGAGAAAGAAGCCACATATGTCTGATTCTATTTATATGAAGTGTCCAGGATAGGCAAATTCACAGAGACAGAAGGCAGGTTGGTTTTACCAGGAGCTAAGGAAAATGGGAGAATAAGGTGTGATTGTTTCTTGGCTACAGGGTTTCCTTTTGGGTTAATGAAAATATTATAGCACTACATAGTGGTGATGGCTGCACAACACCATGAATGTACTAAATGGCAATGAATTATACACCTTAAAATGGTTACAACGGTGAATTTTACATATGTGTATTTTGCTACAATGAAAAGAAAAGGCTCTTATGGACCTGGAATAGTATGTTCCATGTAACATTTTTAGGGGTTCATAGATGTGTAACATTCTCTATCCTCCAATAATTTAGAAATACACCGATGATGAAATTAAAATGCACATGTCCTTCTTGCTTTTATATGAATGGGAAGGTGTCGTTGCTTTGGTGACAAATGGTATATCCAAGTAAATGATTGCTTCACTGCGGTTGAATTGATGCCTGTCAACATGTAATGTTATATAAAGGTTGTAAAACATTTAGAAATTCGTAAGATCTGATTGGCACAGGTAAATTTATTTTATATTTGCGATAATACTTAAGAATTTATGATATTGTAAATCTGTAGGCCTTGCATCTAGTCTTGAAATTTTCTTGCTTTTGCTGGAACAATGCAAAAATGACTGATAAAAGATGACTGTTCTGCATATTTAAGTCTCAGGTCATTTTATGGATTATTAACTTTGCCAAGCTGCGTGTGGGATTAATTGGAAACAATTGCAATGTTCTCACTACATTGCACCACTTCCTTTTGTTAATGAAGAGACATTACCCTCTGTTCTACTGATAACAAAAGGGACAGCTCTTTTATTACCAGACAGCAGCCATGGAAGGAAAGGCAAGAGTCACAGTGTGTCTGAGAATTAAGGCAATGATTGAGGGCATGTATCTCAGTATGGCGGTTACCAAGAGAGATGCTGAGTCCAACTCCTGGGCTAAGTATGCTTAATTCTAAGCTTCTAGTTCAATCTGCCCAATTACAGTTTGGCCTGTCTGTTTGCTTGTTGACACAAGCAAGCTGCCTAAAAATGCAAAACATGCTAAGGAGGATAAAATAACAATGGAGTTGATTAAGAAAATCCCTCACCATCCACAATGGCATACATATGTTAATCCTTTCTTTGAAAAAATAAATTAGAAATAAAATTAATACAACATCTTTAAGTGCCCCTTAGCAATAAACCTTTTAAACAATAAACTTCTTCATTCTGACTTTATTGAAAGTGTTGGGAAGGGGGTATGTGTGTAGCTCTGCACTTCAAAAGATCATACCTGTCCCCTAAAATAATTGTTTGATCGGATCACCGTAATGCCCAAGCATGTTCTGAACATCCACTTAGCAAGCTGGATAAGGTAGAGGAGGCAGAGGAAGTTCCCGCAAATGGGGATGAAAGAAACGGTGAAGACATCATCACCTTTGGGCTAAGGTTTCTTTTAGTCCCTCAGACATGCCATGCTCTCTAGTTTCAGCAGTTTCATACAAGCAGTTGCCCCTGACTACACTCTTTCCCTTTTGCCCCACTTATTTCCATCTGACCAATTCCTACTTCTCTTTTAGGTCCCTATGTAAAAACCACTTCCTCCAGGAAGCCCTCCCTAACCACTCTTCCAGATTCATTGTCCTTCTGCTATGCACTGCCATAACTGTCTCTGATTCCTCTATGACAGTTCTTACCACATTTTTTGGCATTGCATGTTTACTTAGTCACTGTTCAGTCAAAAATGTAAGTTTCATGAAAGTAGGAATTATGTTCCTCTTGCCTTCCAGAGAATATTTTCTCAGTCCATTCTCCAGTGCCTGGCATGATGCTAAATAAATACTTTCCAAGTCAATGAATAAGGACAGATGAAATGAAATAAGAATGAATGAAGAAGATTTGAATAGATCGGTGTTTCACAAAGTATGATTATTAAATGCTAGTTCTTAAGGGTTTCCAGAAAAAGAGAAATCTGGTGTTCAGGAAACATTGGGTAACAAAGCTAACCTGATTTACTTGCTGCAGGACTTCTCAGAGCATATTGAATGCTAAAGCTCAGCCAGGTTCGGTGGCTCATGCCTATAATCCCAGCACTTTGAGAGGCTGAGGCGAGCAGATCACCTGACGTCAGGAGTTCAAGACCAGCCAGGCCAACATGACAAAACCCTGACTCTACTAAAAATACAAAAATTAACTGGGCATGGTGGTACACACCTGTAATCCCAGCCACTCAGGAGGCTGAGGCAGGAGAGTCGTTTGAACTCAGGAGGTGGAGGTTGCAGTGACCCAAGCTCCTGTCACTGCACTCCAGCCTGGGTGACAGAGCAAGACTCTGTCTCATAAATAAATAAATAAATGCTGAAGTTCATGAAATCTCCAAGGTGGGGGTGGAAGTGGATCTAGTAAGCAGTATTACACCAGATTACCAGATTCCTTTTCTTCAGTAGAACATCTCACAAGACCAGTATTCTGAGAACCATATATTGAGAAATGCCACAAATGATAAAGAATGAAGAAATGCATCATCCAATGAGAAGGTAGGTAGGGAAAGATGAAACTTGTGTAGACTACTAAGTAGACTGTGATAGCAGAAAATGTGGTATCAGGGAGGGATGGAATGAAAAATGAGCAGGAATATAGTGAAGGATCTTGGGCGCCACACTAAACAACTTGAACAATGCAGTAAGAGAGTGATAGTAACCCTTGAGAAAGGGTATCATGTACTAGCCTGGTTTTAGGAAGCCAATTCTGGTGGCAGTGTGAAAAACAAAGCTCAGAGACGTGAGTAATTTGCAAATGGGAAACCAGTTAAATTACGGCAGTAGACCTAGTAAGAGAGGGTAAGGATGTGAATTAGGAAAATTGCAAGTGGTGTAGACGAGAAGGCGCTAGAAAAATGATTGAGATCAGAAATGAGATTATCTAAGGAGGAGGAAGACCAAAATAATGGCTTGAGAGAAAATCCAACATTTAAGAAGTAGATAAATGGAGAAAAGACAAAGAAATAAGAAGTACAGTTTAAGTAAACAAACAAAAAAGTAGCTTAGAGTAAGTGGTATTGCAGATAGCAAGAAAAGAATTGCAGTGTGGTATCCAATATGGTGGAGGGCTCAGAGTCTAAAAAAAGCATTACACATACAATGCAATGATGGTGCTGGATTTTTAGTGGAGGTCCCCTAGATCATTAATATAATTTAGTAACATTTCAAATTCTAGATTAAAAAAAGGAATACCCATAAATTACTGCATGGCATGCTAAGCTCTTTCTGCTAAATGCTGACTACACTTCTCTACTGCACTGTTGAGATAGGATGGTCTGCATAACCCAGCACTTTATCTGGCTTCCCAAGTATAACCTGAAGAAACCTAACTATTCTGTTATTGTTTTTTTTTTTTCTGTAATGACACCAGTTGCCTCATGATTTTCATATTGATTAATGTAGAGGGGAGTGGCTTACTACAGAAGGTTCAACGAGAAATAAGACATGGGAAAAACATGAAAAAACAAAGTTCTTCTTTTTGAGTGGATGATGAATGATGAATTGAATTAATGACTTGGGAAGAAAAACTAAATCAAAAGTAGTGAGACTTAAAATAAATCATTAGAAAATTTCTTTGAAAGTATTAATGTGGGAGCCAGATGCTCCTGGGTTTGCTCCTAACTCTAGTGGCTATAAATTATATGACCTTTGGGGAAAGAAATGGTGGACATTGCCAGGGGCTGTGGTGAGCAGTAGACTTCTGTGAATTCATTTAATCCTTACAATCACCCCAAGGAAAAATGAGGCTCAGAAAGGTCTAAGCAATTTAAATACGCAGTAAGTGACAGAGTCCATTCAAACCCAGGGTCATTTGATGACAAAGCAGTTATTTTCCACCAATCTGAAAGCTTTATGAGGCAGAAATCACTTCTGTTTTCTTCATGTTTGTACATTCTACAAATCCATAGCAGGCTGTTAACAACTATTTGCTGACTGGATGAATTAATATATAAATGAATAAGTGAATGAACAACTAATCTATAATGTTATTTCCAATAGATTTTATCTTTTTCAACGCTAATGTTCTCCTCTGTTGGCTCATTGTAGGTGTGCCATGAACCTTTCCACATCCCTAAAGTAAAGACCTTGCTGACTGGCACCAGACTTAGGAGCAAGGTGGTTCTGCATCATTAGTCAAAACAGACTTCCCGCTCTAGGGTAATCTGGGCAGTAGGTGATGATGACCAAGACAGCTGAGAACACCTAGTGTCAAGTCATGGCTGGGTGTTGGTAAGCTGTACAAATCAGCTGAGATTATTTGGATTGTTCTAAACAATCGTGATTGCAACATTAACATGGAAGCTGAGAAACAGAGTGGTGTTGAAGGGCAAATGTCTCAGTAGAAGGAACGGTGATTAACTAAAGAAAGGGGTATATCCCAGCCAGCTCTGAGGCCTTAAGAGTAAAACCCGTCATGGTGACTAAGGGTTGTTGGTGGTGGACATGGCGGTGATGGTGATGATGATAGTAAACTATATCCAAGATGTATGCCTTCTCTGTGCCAGAGATAATGCTAAGTACTTAACACAAACCACCACATTTATCTTGGCAATAATCCTATGATCTAAGCTTTATTTTTATCCCCCTTCAAGACTTGTGGACTTGTCAAAGGTCACACAGTTAAAGTAATAATGGTCAAGATTTAAACCCTGACCCTGCCTGATTCCAGTGCCAAAGCTTTGAACCCTATGTTATTTTCCTCTAGGAAGAGGTCATTGAGGCCGTATTTATCTTTCAATTAGGTTTTATTATGTGTTCATTATAAACATTTCATTCACATGCCCTTACTCGAAGTTGCTCTCACATTCTGAAATATTTAAATATTTGACAATTTAGTAATACATTAAATTTTACTTCCAAGCAATTTATAGCTGTTTTTCCTTGTCTGTGTGGAAAGTCTTAAAAGCATTTCAAAACAAATTTATTATAACAGACCTCCCTGAAGGTCAGGTACAAGGAATCTTTGTGATAATGGGGTACAAAGAAATAGAAAAGTGGTCCACATTTTCCAGGAATTTTCACCACAGTAGAGATACAACCTGTATCAGTGAAACACCTAGGAAAGCCCAGCAAACAGTAGCCCAAAAGCAGCATCTTCCAGCACAGATACAACTCTCTTAGCATAAGTGTTTATTGGGAAGGAAGACGAAGTAAATGGCCCACATCCACTGTGGTTGTTTGGGGAGCTTCCTGGAGGAGGTAAGCCTCTGGAGGCAAATATGGTATAGACATACATTGACCAAAAGGGCATGGGAGTTTGAGAGGATATTCCAACCAGGAGGGGGGTCTGAATATACTGCTGTGGTGGTTTTTTTTAAAATAAATTTAAAGAATATATAAACCCTGATGTGAAACACTTTGAAAACTGTTTAGTATTAACGTCCTTTTAAACCAAAAATGGTTTGGTAACTTTAAGATTTAGTATAAAAGTAAACAGCTTCTGTGGTATGGAAAAAAAAAAATCATGAATCAATCTGGATCAATGGTGGGATTTTCTCATACCACTACATGCACGTAATTACACAGTGCTCTGAGGAAGAGGAGGATTAGATTGCTGCTTGAAAATGGAATTGCCCATCCCCACGGCTGATAGAAGGACGAAGAGGCCAAGTCTATCTACACTCCTGCTGTCTCACACCGAATGCTCCAATCTTGAGCTGCTTAGGATTTTTATTAAATATCTCCTGGAGTGTCCCAAGTATCTTTCACTGCATAACAAATCACCCCAACACCTAGCTGTTTAAAACAGTAATCATTCTGATAATTTCTCATGTTTCTGTGAACCAGGATTCGGGAGGACTCAGCTGAGTGGTTCTGGTTTCAGTCTCTCATAGGTTGCAGTTCAGGCAGCAACTGTGGAGGGTTGGGGCTGGAGCATCTGGGAACTCTCTGGTCTCTCCATGCAGGCTAAGTTGGGCTTCCTCATAGCATGGTGGCCTCAAAGCAGTTAACTGGTTACTTATCATCTGAAGGCTTCAAAAGCAAGATCCCAACTAATTTGAGGGAAGTTACACTGCCTTTTATGATGGCACCTCTGCAGTCCCACAGAATTACTTCTACCATACGGTGTGTAAGCAAGTTCCAGCCCTACTCAGATTCAGAGGGAGACAGAGGAATTAGATTCCACCCCTTGATGGGGAACTGGTAGGATTCTAGAAGAGCATGTGGGATGGGAGATGTAGTTGTGTTCATCTTTGGAAAATACGATCTGCAACTTGGAGGTTTTCCAGGAGAAAGGAGGAGGAGAGGCACACACATGTGGTACTCACCATTTGCTGGAGGGCTCGTTTAATTTTCATCAAAGAACTCTACAGAAAGGGCATTGTAGCCTCTCTCCATTTTCTACATGAAAAAAGGAGGCTAAGAAACCAACCTGGCTCAGATCATTCAGCACCTGCTCTGCCCTAGGCCCCTGACAGGTTCTTTACAACATCACCTTCCCCCCAGTTTACAAAACAGAGGCTAACTCACCTGCCCCCAGTGACCAAGTGACAGAGCTGGAATTTCATCCCAGGCCTCTTCCTACTGCAGTTGCTACCTTGTAACACCTCATTCATTTGTGCCATTACATGGACCACTGAAGTTCTTGTATCTTCTCTGGGTCTTGGTCCTATTTGGTCACAAGTCATGATAAAAATTCCACATGGTACTTTGGAGAGAATTAGATGAACCAACAAAAGTGCCTGATCCTGCAGGAAACTGCCTTTTTCTGTTGCTCTCCCAAAGCAAAGCTGTCATATAGATTTTGTGCTGAGCTGGCCAAAATGCAATTTGAAAAATGACTTCTGAGATTGGCGGTGGCATTGACTTGGCAGGGAGGAAGGTAATAACTGCTCTGTTATAGATCATGCCGGGGGCCTCCCATCTCGTTCCTGTCAGGCCTTGCCTTCATTCTGGGAAGCTCTGTGTGAAACCGTCCCCTTTGCTCAGAACAAGAATCCTTTGACTTCATACCTTTCTTGTTTACGGTATCGCAGACTTTCCAAGGCAGAGCAGAAACAGGCTAGTCTAAGTTTAGCAACCTGGTGAGCTTAATATGGCCTTGGCAAGAGGGTATCCATACAAAGAGCCTTGGTTAGTTGGCCAACAATAGCAAAGGGACAAAATAAACTCATTTTTAAGATAATAAAAGAAAAGGAGGGAGTGAAAGGAAAAGAGAGAGAGGAAAAGGAAAATAAAGAAGAGGGGAGAAAGAGGTAGAAGGAAGAAAGAAGGAAAGAAGAAAGACAGGTTGTGAAGTCAATAAATTCATCGTCTTAATATGTGCCAACAGCAAGTGGGATAGAGAGAAGGTGGGGTGAGATAGGAGGAGTGCACACCCTAATTCCATCTCCAACACTTGATTATGATCATGAAATATCTCCTAATATTTAATATTGAGAATAAGCAATTTCCATTCATTGACACTCACATTAGCCACTCACTCTGCCCAGCACTTTATAGACATGATCTCATGCAGTGTCCACAGTAATCTGCAATATCCTCATCCCCTTTTTAGAGATGAGGAAACTGAGGCTCTCAGAGGTTAAAGTACTTTGCCCAGCAGAGGCAGCTCTGCTCTGTGCAATGTGTTGTAAAGCCAGGCAGTGGTGGCCAAGGGCTGACCCCTGGAGCACACTGAGCACAAAGCCTCTTCATGGATTAAGTCCCTGAGGCAGTTAGGCTTTTCCAGAACTCAGCTTCTCCTCTAGCCCCCAGTCAGCCTCCTAGCACCATGCCCTGACCAAGTCTGAGGCTATCCCAGGCTCCAGAGCCTCCAGAAACCCCATTGGTAATAGTTTTCTGTTGACATCAAGGCTATGATATTGTTTAAGTAGGTGAAAATATGTATTTCTTATGTGAAGCATCAACTGCATTTTCTCTTCATTTCATTTTAACAAGACTTTGTTAAACCTTTAGTACATGCACTGCCATTTATGTAGAGGCATTGCGGAAACAAAGTGCAGAAAGCAATGAATACTCCTGAGCAACTGACCACCTAGTGAACAATTAGTGCCTTGTACTTGAGCCAGCGAGCACAACCCTGGGCACCCGTGAGCAAGACGTTCTCTGGTCCCTTCATGTTTTAAAAAACAGATAGATGCTTTAGAGCAGTTTTAAGTTCACAGCAAAGTTTAGAGGAAGGAACAGATTTCTCATATACCTCCTACCCTGCAAGTGCGCAGCCTCCCTATCAACAGCCCCCGGTGGAGTGGTCCCTTTGTTACAATCGATGAACCTATATCATCATCACCCGGAGTCTATAGCCTGCATTAGGGTTCACTCTTGGTGCTGTACATTCTGTGGGTTTGTATAAGTGTTTAATGACATGTTGCCACCACTGCAGTATCATCTGAGCTGAGTAGTTTCACTGCCCTAAAAATCCTCTGTGCTCCCCCCATTCATCCCTCCCTCCCCCCAACCCCGATCTTTTCATTGTCTCCGTAGTGTTTACCTTTTCCAGAATATCATGTAGTCAAGCTCAAACAGTGTGTAGGCTTTCCAGATTGGCTTTTTTCCATGGAGGCGTTTAGATTTCCTCCATGTCTTTTCATGGCTTGAGAGCTCGTTTGCTTTCAATGCTAAGTAATGCTCCATTGTCCGGATGTACCACGGTTTATTTATCCATACACCTCCTGAAGGACATCTTGATTGCTTCCAGCTTTTGGCAAGTATGCATAAAGCTTCTATCTGTGTGCATTTTTGTATGGGTATGGAGTTTTCAGTCCTTTGTGTAGATACTAAGGAACAGGATGTCCAGGTCATATGGTAAGAATGTTTAGTTTTATAAGAAATTTCCAAATTGTCTTCCAAAGTATCTATACCGTTTTGAGTCCCCACCAGCAATGAGTAAGAGTTCCTTCCTATCCTTGCCAGCATTGGATGTTTGCTCTGTCCATTTTTTAAAGCACCAATAAACTGAATTATGGTAGAAACTACTAGAGAGCCAGAAATAGTGCCAAAAGTGACTCGGAGAAAAAAGCTGAATGACACGTCCTGTGACATCCACAGGGCAGTGCCCTTTGGGCCCTTACTCAAAACTACAATATTCTTGCCAGGTGCCAGTGGCTCATGCCTGTAATCCCAGCACTTTGGGAGGCTGAGGCAGGTGGATCACCTGAGCTCAGGAGTTCGAGACTAGCCTGGCCAACATGGTGAAATCCTGTCTCTACTAAAAACATAAAGATTAGCCAGACATGGTGGCAGGCACCTGTAATCCCAGCCACTTGGGAGGCTGAGGCAGGAGAATCTCGAACCCAGGAGGTGAAGGTTGCAGTGAGCCGAGATTGTGCCGCTGCACTCCAGCCTGGGCAACAGAGCAAGACTCTGTCATTCATAAATAAATAAATGGATATAAAATAAAAATAAAAACAAAGCTACAATATTCTCATTCTATACAAAATGCTAGTAAGCTAGTTTTCTATTTTCTCAGCTCATTAAAATTCAGAAGCTTTAAAGAATCAGAGACACTAAAAATATAAAACAAAAACACATGCCTTCGCCTGTTTACAAATAAGGTAACAAATATGTAACCCTGTGCACTTTGGAGGCATAACTACACATCAACTTGTCTAAACGGGTGTTTATAAGAATGACCTTAAAACACTGGCTGGAAGAATGAAACTGTATTCAAGATGCCACAGCTATTAAAAATTGGGGATATTTTAAGTCCCTGCCTTATAGATTTGTTGTCAGAACTAAATGAAATCTGTGTAAAATGCTTAGCACAGTGTTTGATATCTAGTAACTGCTGATGAATATCGGCTGCTGCGTAATGACGAGAATGATGATGGTGGTAACAATGATACAGCAAAGGGTTAGGGAATCGGAAGGAGAAGTAGAAAGGAAGAGTGTTGGAATTCCTCAAACATTTATTGAAATACTCTTATGTCCCAAGGTGAATTCACAGGTAAATGACACATGATTCCTATTCTTGGACAGGTTGAATAGCATATTATATGATTATAGTTGACTGCGATCAATGTTCTAATACATTGACTTATAAAAGTGGGTGATGACATAGGTAAGGAGGCTGTTAATTTTGACCACAAGATTAGGAAAAACTATAGGAAATAGTTGATCTAGTCGGGAAAGATTTTGCTATTTGGTAAGGGGTAGGGATTTCAAGGAAGGGCATTCCAGGCAGACGAAACAGACTTTAAACAAAGGCAGGGAGGCAGAGAAATCATGCCACTGTCAAGCATGTAGACTAGGGTAAATTCAAAGAATGTGCAGCAAACAGATGAGCTGGAAATGCTCCCAGGGCCAATTTATGATTGCCTAGCTGCAAGGAACGTGGATTTCATTTGAAAGGTGGTAGGTTGCTATTGAAAGTTTTAAGCTGAGAAGCTAGCTGATTAAATGTCTGCTCTGACACATGCTCACACTGAAGGCAGGGTAGAAAATGAACTTAAGTGGTCAGAAAGTGGAGTCAGGAAGACCAGGCAGGGGTTCTTGTTTGAATGAGAGTTTGGTGAGTTTGGGTACCCCGTGAGGCCCTGCCATTTGAGAAAAGCTGACAGGTGGACTTGATAAGATTGAGGGGTCTATCAGAAGGGATAGGGGAAACGGGCAGAGAGCGACGATGTGTAGAAAGTAGAGTCAAGATAAGACTTTGGGGGCCTGAGCTTGGGCAATTGGGGCAACACAAGGAAGGAACTTTTTACAAACCCGAGATTTATGTTTTAATCTTCATGATCCTCTAGTGGCAAGAAAGAAGTTGGATCTTTAATACTATTTCAATTCCAGGCTTACTTGATGTTTTCTTGTTCCACCCAAGAGATTACCACTTGAATTATGCCACAGGGCTAGAACCAAATTAATGCCATTTATTTTTCTAAAATGTTCAAGTAGGGATAGACAAATTTGTACCCCAAAAATAAATTCTAACCTCAAAATGGCCACATATAATTCAGGGCTTGGCCATCTAATGTGATAACCACTAACCAATGTGGCTTCTGGGCACTTGAAATGTGGCTAGTCTTATCAGAGACGTGATGAGGGTATAAAACACTTACCAATATTCAGATATTCAGTATGAAAAGATATATAATATTTCATTAATTTTTATATTAATTACATGTTGAAATAATATTTTGGCTATGTGAGATTAAATAAACTATATTACAAAAAAATTTCCCTTAAAATGTTTTAATGTGACTACTAGAAAATTTAAAATTACATCTATGGCTCACATTACATATATATATATATATATATATATATATATATATAGTTTTGTTTTGTTTTGTTTTGTTTTTTTAAGAGAGAGAGAGCTAGAGTATCACTCTGTTGCTCAGGCTGGAGTGCAGTGGTACAGTCGTGGCTCACTGCAGCTTTGACTTCCTGGGCTCAAGGGAACTTCCCACCTCAACCTCCCCAGTAGCTGGAAATACAGGTGCATACAACCAGCTAATTTTTTAACTTAAAAATTTTTTTTGTACCAATGTGGTCTTGCTACATTGCCCAGACTGCTCTCAAACTCCTGTCCTCGACTGGCCTCCCAAAGCACTGGGATTACAGAATAGAGCCACTGTGCCCAGCCCCATATTATATTTCTATTGAACAGTGCTGGTCTAAGAAATTTTGAGTTTGACAGTGCCAGTATTTAATGACTATGTACAGACCAAGGGTATATTTTTTATTACTGCATCCTCTTCCCATTACTGAGGAATGTCTCACCTCCTGATGTTTTCTAACACCTTCCTATATGTCTTTATTCTTATTAAGAAAGTAGTTACCATAGTAACTGCCACAATACCTTGTATTTACTACACCTGGAGGGAGAGACATAAACAGACATCAATCAATCATTCAGGTTTTCAGGTTTACTCATTTATATTTTTCTCATGTCTATCTGGGTTTTCCTTTGCAACCAAGAGTAGGAGACCTATCCTTTTTTTTTTTTTTTTTTTTTTTTTGAGATAGAATTTTGCTCTTGTCTCGCAGGCTAGAGTGCAATGGCATGATCTCAGCTAACTGCAACCTCCGCCTTCCAGGTTCAAGCAATTCTTCTGCCTCAGCCTCTTGAGTAGCTAGGATTACATGCACCTGCCACCACACCTGGCTAATTTTTGTATTTTTAGTAGAGACAGGGTTTTGCCAGTTGGCCAGGCTGGTCTCGAACTCCTGACCTCAGATGATCCACCTGCTTCGGCCTCCCAAAGTGCTGGGATTACAGGCGTGAGCCACAGTGCCTGGCTGAGACCTGTTTTCTAACTCCCATCTATGTCACTGGCTTCTCTGGGTCTGCATAAGAACAGCCCTTAACCATGCTGACCTCAGGGCGGATCTGTGGATACATAGTTACAAAGTATTCTGAAAGTGATTCTTAGGGTACAATATGTGTCTCATGTCACATATTTTAACAAGAAAACAGTATCTAACATTACTTACAATAATGGAGGAAGGCAGGAGGGAGAAAGTAGTTTCCTCTTGTGATTATGGGTTGGGAAGATGTAGGAGAGAGAAAAGGAGTGAGACTAGAAAAACCCATAGAAGGCTGACCAACATTAGCATTTGTTCTCATCAGCATAAATAGTTCTTTTCCCATATTCAGCAACAAGTCTCCACTGGCTGGGAGAAGATTGGGAGCCCAAGCTATGCAGATAGTTCATCTTGGCTTTGATGTGGAAAAAGCAAACAGGTTGGAGTGTTTTTTTAACTTGATCATCATATTGTGTGATGCTTTAGGCGTTATGCTCATTTATTGCCATCTAAGTTCCATTCATGGGTCGATTCTGTTTGAACATGCTTGCTCCTTAGTGGGTCTCATCTGGACAGAGACAACAGATGCTAAGACAGGGACTGTGGGACAGAGAGGAATTATTAGTATTACCTTCACGTAGGACAGGCATGGCTTCGAAATGTCTATATAGAGTGGCCTTAGGGGTTACAATATGGTTGAAAGTGGAGGCTGTGGGCTTGCCCTTTCAGAGGTGTTTACCTAGCAAAGCAAGCTGTTGTCACCTGGGCCTTGTGCTTATTTGAGGTGGCTGGGAGAGGGTTTATGAGAATCGAGGTTAGGGCAGGGGTTTTGGCTCAAGATCCCTCAACCCAAGCTACCCCTTCGGCATTTCACAGAAATGTGGCAAAAATAATAAAAGATTCTCGGTTTTAGGTTTTATTTGCACATGCTTTATAAAGCTACCTGAAGCTTTCCAACTGATGATGCACTTGACCATTTGAAAATTCATTCAGCGACTTATCCCACCTACAGAGAACCATCCTAAAAGAGAATCAAGAAAGCTGCTCCCATCCCATCTTGAGACATTCTCACTCACTCTTCATTGGTATTTGGGAGGTCCTTTACTCAAGAATTGAACCAAAGGGAAATATGAGTGCACGGCAAAAATGCAATCCTGCTAGGGAAGGTTCAAGGAAAGTTAATTGTCATTGTTTTATGTTTTGAGTCTCCCTCCCTCTTCCCTTCCTAGGGGGCAGGGCGAGGTGGATGCTGCTGGGGATGGGGGGTGGGGGAAAGGGGAGACAAGTGTGGTTTCCCCATCCGAGCTCAAATGGCAGTTAGAATTATATAATGGAACTGCCCTGAGTCAGGTGACAGGATCACTGAGTAATTCTCTGCAGAAGGAGACAAACTGCATGTTAAAAAGCTCAACAAATAACTCTTTAAAAAAAAAAAAAAAGCCCAGGCTGTGAGTTCCAGACTTCCAAGCTGCAGTTTCCTCTGAATCCTCTCCAGGCTGAAACAGCTGTACGAGCTTGCTGAGTCAGACGACTCCCAGAGGTTGGGGATGGCCGAGGCAGGTCGGGGGTCTGGTTTGGATCTCCGGGTTACTTTCTGTTTCATTTTGAAATGTTCCCTGTTTCTGAAACCGGTTGCCTCCGATGTGAAGTAAAACACAGGACGCCAGCTGGGCTTTTAAGGACTGGGGCTCTGTGAAGGTAAGAGGCAGTCTGTGCCCCACCGGCCGAAGTCTGCCACTTTAGAGAGGTCTGAGTACCCGCAGGTCACACCCAGGAGGGGTTGGTGTTCCTGCCAACTGTTCTGGGATCTGAATGAGGTGGAGAGACCATCGTGGAGGCGGTTTATGGTTAGAAAAGGGATAAAATGGACTCTCCCTGCCAGATGGGTGGCCACCTAGTCCACGGTGAGTTGAATTCATCTCCCGACTTTGGTTGACACCCTCCCCTTCTCCATTCCATCCCACGTGGGAGCTGGTCAGCGGCCAGGGAATTGGCACAGTCAGGAAGGAAGGCGAAGGGGCTGCCTGGCACCGAGAAGCTGCATGGGCGTGTGTAGCATGTGTATTTTCAGAGCCCGACACTTGAGGAGACTGTTGCTCAATTTAAGAAAGCACAGCTATTGGAAAGCCAGGAAACAGACCCAGAGAGGCGGATGCATGTGGGAGCAAAGAGCTTTGGGCCGTCTTTAAGGTAGGCATTGGCATCGGAAGTCATGTTACTGCCTTTTGTTTATTTGTTAGGTGGATTTTTGTATTGGTTTGATGCTTTGTTTGGTTTAGAGAATTTTCCTTTGATGGAGCTGCCAATATGAATAGATTTGGTTTTGAAACCTTCAGACTGGGTTCATAGGATGTCCTGGAGCCCACGGTGTTACCGTAGATGCCTCAAAGTCAGAGTGGATACAAAACGGGTGATGATTTTCAAAGGAGATTCACTTGCAAATCTCACTGCAATGGAGACTTGCGGGGAGTCGTGGTGCCTGCTGAGGCAGGCAGCTCTTAGGAACCTCAGGAAGTTTCTGACTTAAAGAGGCAGGAAAGGAAAAATTGAATCCACAGCTGTTATTTTGGGGAAAGTGGGTTCAGGGAGAATTTGTGGATGAAGAAAAAGGAAAGAGGACTTGGAAAACAAATGGATAAGAATGGGATAGGCGTGGTGGGATCTCAGCTTGGGGCCGTGGCATTTTGAGGTTTGCTGCATGGAGATAAAAATCAATATGGGAACTGATAACAGCTCACTCAGCATGAACAAGAGATGCTACATGGATTCTTTTAACACTGACTGCTAAAGAGCCTAAGAAATAGGCAAGGTGTTAGTTTGGAAGAGTTTATTTCTAAGGGTTATTTATTTTTTATTTTCTGGCCCCAAGAGCTGTTCTGAACAAAATATGGTGATGTTAGAACAGAAAGGAAAGTATCCTTAGAATGATGTCTGTAAAGAGGTATTCAAGTTTTCACTGCCTTTCATTCTTTTTCTGCCTTGCTGTCAGTTTTGGGCAAATTATATGAGTTGAATGTATCTGATTGAAACAACTCTTTAAAAAGGGGCCAGGTGCGGTGCCTCACGCCTGTAATCCCAGCACTGTGGGAGGCAGAGGCGGGTGAATCACTTGAGGTCAGGAGTTCAAGACCAGCCTGGCCAACATGGCAAAACCCTGTCTCTGTCAAAAATACAAAAATTAACCAGGCGTGGTGGTGCATGCCTGTAGTCCCAGCTACTGGGGAGGCTGTGGTACAAAAATCGCTTGAACCCAGGAGGCAGTTGCAGTGAGCCCAGATCTCACCACTGCACTCTAGCCTGGGTGACAAAGTGAGACTCTATCTCAAAAAGTAAAAGAAAAGAAACAACTCTTTAAAGTGGTACAGTTATCCTTTAAGAGGATATTTGAATATCAGAATTGAAAAATGATCTTAATCTGAGGTTCTTAAATCTTCAAAACCATGGATCACATTTGGGAAGCAAAACGACTGTGGACCATGAATTTCTAGTCTTTACTGAAGCCCTATTACCCCCATCTCTTCTGATGCTCAACAAACAAAACTGAACAACAAAGCTAAAAAGCATAACGAGGTTTTTCACTAAAGCCCATACTTGAAATGTAGATGCTATAATATTATAAACATTCATAATATAAAAGAACAGCTCATAGAGCCCCTTTTTAAGGCCATAGAAGTCCCTCGAGAAAGCATTGCTTAAATAATTAATATCAGTGGAGTGAGTTCTTTTATCTGGATTTCTATCTGTTGAAACTTGCTAGAAACCTACCTTTCTGCACTTCAATAATATCATGAATACTGAGATTCATAAGGATAACCTCCAGATACTACAAGGCTCATTCATCAGTGACTCCCAAATCACAAAAGATAACATGATGCTCAAAATAATTTTGGTTTTGAGTGTACTGCCTTGCACCCTAATTCTCTAAAATTTGCTCATCCTCATAGATTATGGTGCCCACATTTTCCATACCAAGGACCAGGACTTGTGATCTTACAGAGGACTTTTATGTTGCTTTCAGCATGAGAGACAGTCTGAGAAATGCAGCTCGGATGCCAGGTTTTATTCATTTCTAGGATAGTCCAATAGTTTATGGGACAACTGATGAAATAGGACAGATTTTGAAATTTCAGTCCTTCTGGAAATCAAGGTGCTTTGATTAAAAGCATAAGTTTTTGAGTCAGGTTAACTGGGGTTTCCTTTCCGATTCTGCTACCTTTTCAGTGAGTGTCATTGAGCAAGTTTATTGACATTTCCTAAGGCTCGGTTTCCTTATCCGTAAAATTGGAGAGTAATAGCACTTTACCTCACAGGCTGTGTGGGAAGTAAATTATATAGGATATCCCATAGCACTGTGCCTGTCACACTTAGTGCCTTAAAGAGTACCTGCTATTATTGTTATCATTTATGGTATCTAGTGACCACAAAGTACTTGAAAAATGAAGTCACTTTTTCCGTTGAATGTGCCGGTGAGTAAAGAGTATATGTGAAACTCTAGCTCATATTTGTGATCCTGCAAATATTTTGGAATTAATTCAATAACACTTGTATTCCGCTATATGAGAAGGCATGTTTGTCCCCATGTTTTGGACAGAAGGGTAAATTTAACTGGTTTAAGCCAGAGAGGGCATCAGCAGCAGCACCAGATAAGCAACATTTGTCCGCAGACTCCCTGCACTCTACGACTGGGTCACAGCGACCCCACACCAGGGAGAGTCCAATAAGGACAAAGTAGCCCTTATCTCTGGACAGGCCCAGACACCTTCTAATGGATATAGTTTGGTATGGCAGGTTTGATTTTCTTGCCTCAGCCATACTATAAGTTGTGATTCTGCCCTTTTCTCATCCTGAATCTGATGGGCTTAGGGCTCCTGTCGGTTTTTACCCCATTTGGAAAATTCCTGCAGATGGGCTGGAGTGATCCATGACTATATACTTCCAAGCCTCCACTAGAGACAACACAGAATCTACCACCCTTATATGGCCCCTTAATCACTGTGTTTTTATTTTCTTTTTGCAGTCTCCTAACATAGGGATTTAATGCCTGCCATAAAGCAAACTCCTGATCGTATACTGTAAAGTCCAAAGACAGTATACTGTAAAGTCCAAAGATCGTATACTGTAAAGTCCAAAGGCCTTTACTTTGGCATTCTAGGGGTATTTGGCTTTCTACAAAGTTCAGGATCCACAGTTGCAGGGAAAAGATTTCATGAAAGTTCTCTAGGTATAGCTTGAGCTTCTCTAGGAAACTAACTGGATTAAAAAAAAAAAATCTCTCCTGGAACTTGTCCTAAAAAAGGCAGAGTGAAAAATAGTGTAGGGTGTTTTCTTCTAAGAAATTCATCACAAAGATAACACGAATGTCTAAAATTAAGAGAAACAGAAAAAATAATCCAACAGAATACAGAAAGATGAGACATACGTTTCAAAAACAATTCAGATGGAAAAACACCCAAACCTGGATATATTATTAATGCTAGGGGAAAAGAAGAAGGTGTGGAATGTTGGAGAAATAGCAGAGAAAGTGGTATTGAAAGACTTGGTTATAAATTCATATGCCCTGGGTAAATCATTCAGTTGAATCAGTTTCTTCACTTAACAAAATAGTAAAAATAATTCTTACCCTACTGTCAGGGTATCGAAGAGGAACATATGATATCCTGTGTCCAAACTGAAAGGAAGACAAGAACCTAAAGTACAAACCTGTGTTAACAACTATTTGGGATTAAAGAAATTGACCTCCCAAAAAAGGAATATGTGTGTTACTGAAAACTACGATTTTCTTATAGATGGTAATGGAGAAAATCACCTTGGGTAGTCCATAGCTAATGTGTTAGTTTGCTAAGGATGCCATAACAAAATACTACTAGGTGGCTTAAACAATACAAATTTATTTTCTCACAGTTTTGGAGGCTGGTAAGGTTGGTGTCTCCTGGTCTTGCTCCTTGGCTTGTAGATGGCCACGTTCTCGCCTCGTCCTCCCATATAGTTGCCCCTTAGTCTGTGTGTGTCTGTGTCCTAATCTCCTTTTCTTTTTTTGCTGTTTTTTGTTTTTGTGTTGAGGCAGGGTCTGTCTCTGTCTCCCGGGCTGGAGTGCAGTGGTGTGATCTCAGCTCTCTGCAGCCTTGGTCTCCTGGGCTCAAGTGATCCTCCCACCTCAGCCTTCTGTGTAGTTGGACCACAGGGGTGTGTCACCACCCCAGCTAATTTCTTTATTTTTTAATTTTTTTGTAGTGACAGAGTCTTGCTATATTGTCCAGGCTGGTCTCAAACTCCTGGGCTTAAGTGATCTCCCTCCTTGGCCTCCCAAAATGCTGGGGTAAGCCACTGCACCGGCCCTAGTATCTCCTCTAAAGATACCAATCATATTGGATTAGGCCCCACCCTTATGATCTCATTTAACCTTAATCATCTCTTTAAAGGCCATATCTCCAAATATGGTCTCATTCTGAGATACTAGGGGTTAGGGCCTCAACATATGAATTTGGAAAGGAGCACAATTTAACCCAAAATAGCTCTCCAGTTAATTAAGAAAACTAATTAAAAGATGCATTCTTCTTGTTTTAGGAATTGATCAGATCCATTAGGGAACATGGTACCTCCACAGAAGAAAATGGTCTCTCCAGACTGCTGTGAGGAGACTCTGTGAAAGGCAGCCTGGTAGACCTGGCCCAAGCTTCCAGAAAAGCCTGACTTCCTAGAGTATTTGAACCATTAGAGAAAGGGAGGACCTTGCTTTTTTGACTTCCACCTGGGCATTCTGTCAAAGCACTGGCAGATTGTACCTAACAAGTTTGCAGCTCTGTGGTGACAGCTATTCTTGGAGGATGGATTTACATAGTTTTGAATTCAGTGTTCCTTTAAGGTCAAAAGGATTATGGCGTGTCTCTTTTTCCCACTTCCTTTTTCCACTTCCTTTCACTATTCCATCACTTAAAGGAAGATTAATCATATCATCCAGGTTCCTGCCATGTTCTGCAGAATCATGCATGCTCTTCTCCAGTTCTTCATTCAGTCCCCAGCTCTCCTATCCCCATTCAGCATGAACAGTGATATTCAATGACATGATTACTTGAAATACACATACCTCAGTACATGCATGCATACACATACACATTGATTTATATATTTTTGAAACAGAATTGGTCAGTAGAGAGGAGGATGATTTGCAAGCAGTATTTACAAGTGACTTCCTTTCTAAATGTCAGATCTCAGAATTCAGAGCAAGAGACAGGAAGTCCAGCTCATAGCTGAGATATTCTCATAAATATGGGAAGTGCAGGGGAACTGACGCCTATTCCAAATTAACAGACATGAAAAGGCATGGACAAGAAAGTAATAACAAGAGTGGAGCAGGTGATTTGCAGGTGCACACAGATGAGGGTGAGCCTGTTCACTGCTTCCTCGTCCCTCCACAGCTGTACTATTAGCGGGACTGTTTGCACACTCTGTAAGGCATAGACCAGTTCCCTGGTAGCAGCCTGGATGCTCCATTCAAACAGGAAAATGCAACGTAAAGGGGGAATCATGCAGGCAAGACGTGTACTTTGATTTTCTTTAAAAAAAAAAAACAGCTGATGATGGTGAAAAATTATATTCACAGGAACAAAGCAGCACACATTTAATAACTTGTAAAACACCCTGTCATGTCTTTCTTCATTAAAAATATGGTATGCCTCCAATGCCCAAGAAGGAAGTGTTCATTCCCTGGGCCTTATGATCTCACCTCCCGATTCTCACAAAGAAGGACGCACTCAGTTATGAGTAGACAGACTGACCCTTAGACCAGGCTCCATTTCAAACGCAGAGAAGTAACAGGTTATTGTACAAAATTAGTTTGCCCAAGCTTCAAGCTATTTAGCTGCAGTGATCTCGCCAAGTGTGAAGTGCTCTTGTCATTATTATTAGAATGAGGCTGTTGAAAGACCCTGTGATGTAATTCTGAGTATGTTGGCACCTGTATTATTTAGCTCTCATTTCAAGATTCATGACTTGCCCAAAAAAGGGCCTGGAGGCTCAAAATGTTAAGGACAAACATTCAGGAACAAGTCACTAGACTTAAAGAAAACGAGTTAGTATTGACTCCCTTTGGCTTTCATATAAACTAGGAACTCTTTTTTAAATTTAAAATTGGTTTGTTCATATGTAGAATTTCTCAAGTAAAAAAAATGTGTTTTTATAAATATCATGTCTTTTTCAGTAAAGCAAAACCAACTACCTTGCGAGTATTTTTGTTATTGCATTTAATCAGTAAGCATTTATTATCTACTGTACAAAGGACAAGGTATTGTGAAAAGAGTTTCTCAGTATATGAGAAAAGGAATCAGATCTACTCATACCTATTCAGGGGAATAAAAAATGTACATAAAAGTTTTAACAGAATATAGAAAATGACAGCTTCCATGAGAACAGAAAAAAAAAGATTATTGAGGATGATAAGAGGGAGATGTTTATTCTGGCTAGAAAAGGCTTTAGAGATGTTTGTAATCTAAGAGTCTTGAGAGCTGAATAGGTATATTTTAATATAAGAAAATGGGGAAGGAAGGAGGGAGGCAGGAGACATTTTCAAGAAAGGAAGGAGGGTAAGTGGAATGCCAATTCATGGGGAAAGGCACGCCTGGAGTGTACCTGAAGCATGGTGGCCAGGCCAGTTTTGTTGGAGGAGAGGGCAGAGAGAAAGGGATCTAAGGTAGATGCATTGAAAAGAATTTGAATACCAAGCCCAGAAGTGACATGGTCACAGTTGAAGTCTATGTGTAAGGCGGAGTGAATGGAGGGAGATGGGGGCACCATCAGTTACAAATGCAACTGCAGTGGTGGGGAACATAATGGTGATAAATCATAATGATAATAAATAATAGTAACAGCTCTCACTTGTTGAGTGCCTAGCAGTTGCTTCTTAGATTATGTCCTTTAATCTGCACAGCAAGCCTGTATGGTAGATACAAATACAGCCAATGCTCAATTTTCCAAGGTCTGTTAGGTACAAACACAGTCTGCCCTCGATATCCACAGGGAATTGGTTCCTGGACACCTCCGCTGTCTCCTGCAATCCCCCAACCCCTGCCATGCTCAAGTTCCTGATATAAAATATCAGAAAATATATATTTCCATATAATCTATGTACATCCTCACACATAGTTTAAATCATCTCTAGCTTACTTATAATACCTAATAGAATGCAAATGCTATGTCAATAGTTGTTATACTGTATTGTTTATTAAATTGGTGTTATTTTTATTGCCGTATAGTTATTTGTTATTTTTGCCTGACATTTTCAAACCCCCCATGGATTGAACAGAGGGCTGACTGTACAGCCAATCTTCATTTTTCTTGGATTCTGCTTTTGCAAAATTTGCCTACTCACTAGAATGTATTTGTAACCCCAAAATCGGTCCTTGTGGCGCTTTCACAGCCATTTACAGACATGTGCAGAGCAGCGAACACTTGAGCTGAGATGGAACAAAGTAGGCTCTGCCTCCTTGTTTGAGCGCTCATCCTGTTAATGTGTCCCTTTTGCAGTCTATTTGGTGCTACCTTTTGTTTTTTGTTTTTTGTTTTTTTTTTTGCATTTTGGTGCTTTTTGTTGGTGGTTTTGCTGTTTAGAATGGCCTCAAGCATCATGCTGAAGTGCCATGCCGTGCTCCTAACTTCAGGGAGGTTGTGACTTTATGGAAAACATACAGAGTATGGCTCAGGCATGAGTGATAGTGCTGTTGGGCATGTGACTTCAGTGTTAATGAATCAACAGTATATGTTAAATCCGGTGTGGCTCAACAGAAACAAACAGAAAACCAAAGGTATGTACAGGTGAGCTGGAGAAACATGCTCACAGAGACTTCACCTTGCACTTCCCCCAGTAGCAATGGTTCAGCATTTGCTAATTCAGCATTCACAGTGACTTTATGAGACAAAACTGCCATAAATAGTGAGAATCCATTAGTTATTTACTTCCCTCAGAGAAGGAAACTGAGGCTTGGAGAAAGGAGAAACTTGTTGGAAGCTTCACAGCTAGCATGAACTCACACTGAAATGTCATAAATGGCACACATTTTGAAAGACATTAGTGGGCCTGGACATGGTGATGGCAAGGAATGGAAGAGAAGGGGCAAAGTGTAAATGATTGAGGGAGTAGAATCAATAGGCTTTGGCCACTGACTGCACATGTGGAGGGCTAAGAGGAGGAAGGGATGCAGGAGGACCCTGGAGTCAGGAGGAGGTGATGGAAGGTCGAGTCTGGAGGGCCTGAGGGTCAAGGTCCCAGGGAGGATAGGCAGCAGCTCCAGCAGCAAGTAAGGACTGAGGCTGGGGGCAGACGGGCCAGCTATTACTTCCTTAGCACTCACTATGTTCTAGATGCCCCTGAGAGGCTCTAGCTAAATAATCTCATTGAAACCTCATGACTCTACGAGAGAGAAAGAGGGACTGTTATACCCGTTACAGATGAGGACAGTGAAGCTCAAAGACATAAAGTAACTTGTCCCTGGACATCCTGCTGATAAACCACAGACCAGGGAATGAAAACCCAGGCAAAGGGGTCCTGGCTAGTTGTGATCACAGTGAGACATTTTGGAGTTTCAGATCTTGGAGGAAGAGAAACAATATTAATGATACCTGACCTTGTTCTCTAGTTTCTTGTTTTTAATTTTACTTTTTCCATTATTCTCCTTATACCACATATTTTTCTACCTTCATGTTTCTGTTCAAATTCTTTTCTCCCATGGGAAGATTCTTCTCTCCTAGCCTTTAGGTTTTCTTGTTTTGTTTTGTTGATATTGCAAAAGGGTGATTAAAATTATTTGGTAGCTGAAAAAATTGGACATTTTAGTTGTGTTATGCTATATTGTGCTCTTGAGTGAAAATATGCGAACATTTCAGTGTTTCCTAGAGTATAATATTTATTACTAAGAAGTCACTCTTGCATTTCACATTAATGGAGCTACAGGTGACTTACAGATGTGCCCATTAACAGAGGAGAAGCACAGCTATGCTGTTTTTCTACTAGATTTGGATAACCTGGAACAAAAAGATATGGTCCTCATTTTACATTTCATCTCTGATATAAATTATCCCTGAACCTTTTTAAAGAACTGAAGTCTCTCTTTACATTTCCCAAATTTGTATTGCTGAGAATTATTTGTCCATGTTTCTGAGATATTATGAAATTAAATAATCCTCAATACTTAGATATTAAGGGACATTCCCACAGCCCTCTTAGTAGTACTGTTCTTATGGATAAAAGTGTTTCCAAATACAACAAATGTTTCATCTTCATTATATTAAAAATTGTGAACAATACATAATAGGGAAAAACTCTTAACAGAATATTGGGCTCCTTTCTTGTTTCTAAAATGGCCCTCCAAAATGTACAAGGAGGTGAGCATTCTTTCTGACCACATGGAAGGTGCTCTCTCCCGAGCTGTGGCGCTCCATTAAAACACCTATGCCCACAGAGTTCAAAGGCTGAGGATTGTGACAAGAAAAGTAAGCTTGAATCTTTGTAGGTAAGTGGAAAGGAGTTCTCTTACAAGGGAGTCTCTATTCTTTGAAATAACCCAAGTCTGAAACCCTTCATTTATAAATTAAAGAAGAAACCTGCTGAACGATGCTGAAACCAGGGAGAGAGAAAAGCAGTGTCGCTGGCAACCGTGCTATATACTCAGTCAGCTGTAACTTAGATGAGGACATTCTGCATGTGTGTCGAGACCTGGTAGTGCAGAAACAAAGATTATGACCAAGAAACCTTAAGAAATCTTTGTCCTCTTCTTAAACTTCCGTACCCTATGAAGGGAACTGGGAAAAGTCAAGCCACGTTTGATTTCACAAACACTTGAAACCATCTTTCAAATATCCTGGACGGAATCAAGTCCAAAGCGGGCTTTGCCAAACCCAAGGGAAATTCACTCCATATGTTTCTGATTCATTTATAGTTTAATCATCAAAATAATGTTTTGCAAGGACTAGTTTTGTCCAATAAAGCTTTTATGCGCCATTTTAAAACACTATCTTGAAAACAGGAAGTTCTGTTTTGCCAAGAGCTAACAGACACCTGAGCACAGGCTCTGGAATTGGTTGCTGGGTAGAAGCTCTGGATACCGAGGTTTCCAGCACGGCAGAGCTGGCTTTATCATTCCTTCAGAGAGTCTGTGTTGTGTGCCCTCTCTGCTCACCAGAATTATAGAATTCTTTCAAGGAAAAGAACCCAAGGGAAAAGTGACCACTGGCTTTCATGATTTCTGCTCAGACTCATCACCCTTCATGGAATCTCATCCCCCTTCCCCACATTCCATTTGCTAAATGATGGCTCAGAGATAACTTCTCTGCTGAAATCATAATGTTAGAATTGTAGCTCTTAAAAGCCTAAGGTAAAATTTCACAGAGGAGCCTGGAAAACAGCAGCTTCAAAGGAGTCGCTGACTCCAGGAAAAGGAGAAGAAAAATTTCCTTTCTTTCTGAATTCCTTTAAATTTGTTTTTCATGGCAAAATACATATAACATGAAATTTAGCATCTCGGCTATATTTAAGTCTTCAGGCTTGTGGCATAAAGTACATTCACAGTCCTGTGCAACCATCACCATCATCCATTCCTCTCCAGAACTCTTCATTTGCAAGAGTAAAACACCATGCCCATTAAACAGTAACTTTTCATTTCCCCCTCCCTCCAGCCCCTTGCAAACATCATTCTACTTTCTGTTTGAATTAAGGAGTAACTAAATTCATCTGGTGACATGAGCTTTTTTTGTCACTAAAATACGAAAGAACTTTTGTTGTGTGGATTCTTGTAAAAGGGATATTGGAGATATAGCAGGAAAATGTCTTTGATGAGAATTGTATAATTGACACAAATGGACTCCACTGATCCCCAGGCAAATCATGAAACTGGAGTTCAATGAAGGCCTTCTACCTGGGAGTTCTGCTGCTGTGTTGCTCTTTTGATGATCTGATAGTAAAAATGTATAGAACCTTCTTTAAAAAAAAAAGTGGTTGTCAAACTTTAAAATGCATTAGAATCTCCCAGGGATCTTGTTAACCTACAGATTCTGATTCAGCAGGTCTGAAGTGGGGCTCGAGATCTTACAGTTCTAACAACCTCCCAGGTGATGGTAATGCTGCTAGTCCATGCACCACACTTGGAGAAACAAGGTTCTAGAAGAGTGGTTCATGACCTTTGGCAACCTTTTTAAAAGTCTTACTCAAATATTCTGGGTGGGACTTGGGCCTAGGTAATTTTAAAGTACTTCAAGTAATCCTAAAGTACAGCTAGCATTGAGAACCTCTGACCTGGGGAAATCGAGTTAATATTTTTAGTCCGCCTGTCTTAAAATCAGATATCTCATCTGAGTCATTGAGTATTAGATTGCAGGGAATTCATACTTGACTTCTCTAGTAAGAGCCTTAAGTGGCTATTTCTGTGTTCCTGTTAAAAGAAAGAGCCGAATGCTTTAGATTCCAGATATGCTAACTACAGAGCTGACATTCAGCTATGAAAATCTAGCAACCTGTCTTGTATTTTAACCCCTGCAGAGGGTATTCCTAGGCCGGATATGGTGACTCATGGTTGTAATCCCAGCACTTCGACAGGCCAAGGTGTGAGGATTACTTGAGCCCAGGAGTTTGAGACCAGCCCAGGCAATGTTGTGAAACCCCATCTGTACCAAAAATATATATCCTCAGATACTTAGACACATAATTGAGAACTCAGAATCTTGAGCCAAAAAAAAAAAAAAAAAATTCAAGAGACAATGTTATCTTAAAAATGTTAAGAACAGGCCAGGTGTAGTGGCTCACATCTGTAATCCCAGCACTTTGGGAGGCCCAGGCAGGTGGATCACCTGAGGTTAGGAGTTTGAGACCAGCCTGGCCAACATGGTGAAACCCCATCTACAAAAAATTAGCCAGGTGTGGTGGTGCACGCCCACAATCCCACCTACTAAGGAGGCTGAGGCAGGAGCATCACTTGAACCCGGGAGGTGAAGATTGCAGTAAGCCAAGATCACACCACTACACTCCAGCCTGGGCAACAGAGTGAGACTCTGTCTCAAAAAACAAAAGCAAAAACAAAAACAAAACCACAAATGTTAAGCACAAATGTTACAATCCACTTGTCTCCAGCATTTATTTATTAAAATAAATGTAATAGTACTTCCGTGGAACATCCGATTCTGATTTTAGCTGCATCCTGATGGATCTTCTTGGATGAGTCACTTGCAAAGTGCACCTCTTAGAAGCTAAATGCTGTCTGTGGTTGAGATAATTAAATACTGTGGACTTAAACATTAGAGAATGCCTGCCAAAGACAATTATTTCAGTTTAGCTTAATTGCGACGAAACTTCTCTTCCTCACAATAATTAGCCAACAGGAGCAGTTATTTTTTAAGGCCATGCCTAATTTCTGATAATAAAACTGTGGCAACATATAAAAGAACATATCCCTGTTTATTCTGGCAGATGGATGCAGACCCAATTTAGCTAATAAACACATCAACTTATTGAAATATTAAACCCAAAAGAAGAATTAAGTGCACCGCAGTATTTTAGAACTTTAATCTACCAAAAAGCCATTCTTATTCACCCCATCTTTTTGCCAATAGTATTAAAATGGCAGGCTTTAATTAAAACTTAAAATTAACTAAAAATTCGAATGAAAGATGTTGATGCCGTATAAACATTTCCCATTTTATGCCGTGGGTAGCTCATGTACATGAGCCAGACTGACCAAAACCAATCATCACTGCAAATGTCTTCTTAGCCGTTTTCTCTGTAAGCTAAAACTGTGTAGTAGTGATCAGTAGTAGACTCGTCATTAATAGAATAGACATGACCAGGACAGACTTGAAGAGGTGTTTCCTGTTCTTCATTGCAATACCTGTTTTGAGATCGTGTGTGCTCTGACCTGGCCCTTTGAGCTAACGTAACCCACTCATGTCCTAGGGCTGAGCAGCACAATACAGCTAGGGCTGGAAGAAACAAATCAGGGTCCCCCTTGCTTGTTTCTTCTCTGATTCCGTTTCCACTCAACACTAGCCCTAGGACCCAGGCCATCTTTCTTGGCCTTTTTGCACGTCATACTTATTTGTGTTCTTTTCAGTACTTAGAATTCAGCTTTTCTCATAGACTTAGGGTTTGCCACCCTTAAAAGGGGCTTAAAATATCCCCTACTGCCTCCTCAGCTGGGAACTTCCCGCCCCCGCCCCCGCCCCTTAGCCCCGGGAAACCCATTCCCAGTATAACAACAGTAGCCAGGCCAGGCCAGCAACAATTACAATAAACTATCAGCAAACCTGGGATAAAGGACACTAAATGAATCTGGCCTCTAGGTTACTGAAGACACCTATGTGGGGCAAAAGAATGGGAAAGAAGAGAGGCCAGTGGGATGGAGGTGCCTAAGGGAACCGATGGCCCCCCTTGAAATTGGGTTCATGCATATTCTTCTCTAGAACACCTGGCCACTTCTCATCCCTGGGACTAGAGTTTTGAAGTTGAGGTTTGGGAAGGTGGCATGAGGAGGGAGACCTTTAAATTTGTATATTCTTGGCCAGGCACAGTGGCTCACGCCTGAAATCCCAGTACTTTGAGAGGCCAAGATGTGTGGATTGCCTAAGGTCAGGATTTCAAGACCAGCGTGGCCAACATGGTGAAACCCTGTCTCTACTAAAAATGCAAAAATAATTAGCTGGGCATGGTGGCGGGCTTCGGTAATCCCAGCTACTCGGGAGGCTGAAGCAGCAAGAATTCCTTGAACCCGAGAGGCAGAGGTTGCAGTGAGCCGACACTATGCCACTGCACTCCACCTGAGTGACAGAGCGAGACTCCATCTCAAAAAAAAAAAAAAAAGTATATTCTTTTAAAATCATGATTTGAAAAGGTACCCTTTAAATTTAAGTTCCCTGTAATACTAGAAGCTCTGATGAATATAATCCAGTTCCCTTGAGGGTTACTTTCAGGTGCACCCAGTTTTCACTTTTGAAGGGAAAAAGGGCGATGTGAAGTTTTGAAGAGATGGCCAATAACTTCATCAATTTGCTTAGATAGTGCAGTTTTCTTCTTGAAGCAAGTGTGAACCACATTTGGATCCTATCTAAAAAAAAAAAAAAAGAAAGAAAACAATGCCTAAGATCGTATCCACGGCAGTTGCTGGGAGAGATCCCCTAATTCTCAGAGCCAGAGATTCTGTTCAGTTTTTGATGATTGATCAGATTTTTAAAGTGGATGCATTTTCTCTAAGGGGGTAGGCTAAAACAAGGGAGTAGAAAACTGCTAATAAAAACAAATATTGTAATAACAAAGGATGGGCAGGTTCATAGCCAGGCAGAAATAATAGCAAGAATTAAGGCAAGAAAGGTGGTGAGAAATGTAGAAAATAAGGTCATCCCCAGAGCCTAAAGGGGATAGTCAGGAGCCCAAAAAGAAGCCCAAGAAGACAGGAATTCCAAAAGCCTAACCAATTCCCTGCAATAGAAAGAAGCAAGCCAAAACTGATTAAGAAAACCAGTAATAAGACAAAACTAAGGAACCAAGGCCAGCTCTCCAGTCATTCTTGTTTGAATAGCCTGGGAGCAGTTTCAAAACACTGATTATAGGCTTCATCCTAGGCCAGTTGAATCAAAATGTCTAGATGTCAAACATGAGGATCAGAACTTTCTTTAAATGTCTCCCAGATAATTCAAATGCACATCAAGAGCTGAGAATCCAGGACTGGCCTAACCAGGAAGCCTGTGTTGTACTCTCTGTTAGGACAATAGTTTTGAAGGTGGACATTCTATAGCTGGCCTCACTGTCCAGCTGCCACCCACTGACCACATGTGGTCAAAGAGCACTTGAAATGTGCCTTGTCCAAATTGCCATGCACTGTGTTAAATACACACTGGATCTTGCAGATGTAGTATGAGAAAACAAATAAGAAACATCTCAACAAATTTCATGTTAGCTATATGTCAAAATAATATTTTGGATATATTGGGTTAAATAACATATTTCAAAAATTAATGATCAGTTGCTCTTTACTTTTTAATGTGGCCACTAGAATACTTTAAATTACCTATGTAACTTGCACTATATTTCTATAGGACTGTGCTGTTCCAGAGCCCACAGATAAGACCACAAAGCACGAGGAGACCATAGGAAAAGCATTTTTTGATACTGATTTATTGTTTAGTTTTTGTATTCAAAGATATTGTTTAAGGCCCAGCATGGGGGCTCACACCTGTAGTCCCAGCACTTTAGAGGCCAAGGTGGGCAGATCACCTGAGGCCAGGAGTTTGAGATCAGCCTGGCCAACATGGTGAAACCCCATCTCCACTAAAAATACAAAAATTAGGTGTAGTGGTGGCACCTGTAATCCTAGCACTTTAGGAGGCCAAGGCGGGCAGATTACCTGAGGTCAAGAGTTCAAGGCCAGCCTGGCCAACAAGGTGACACCCTGTCTCTACTAAAAATACAAAAATTAGCCCGATGTGGTGGTAGGCACTCGTAATTGCAGCTATTTAGGAGGCTAAGGCAGGAGAATCGCTTGAACCCAGGAGGTAGACATTGCAGTGAGCCGAGATCATGCCACTGCACTCCAGCCTGGGAGTGTGTTGTTTTTTAAAGGATCTGTGATATCTATTTTGCTCTAGGGTTGCTTGCTTACTGCCAGAGCTGTAAATTGTCAATGTCAAGGCACCAACAGAAGATGAACAAAACCAGAGGCCACGAACCAGGCTTGACTGTTCTGACCAAAGGCACGGTGCAAAGAAAGGAGATTATTTATTATTATTCAAGAGTCCTGGGTTTTAACAGGTTGTTTTTTCAAAGGTGGGAGAACTAACCATCTTTAAAAAAATAAACAAACAAACAAACATATATCTTGGGGGTTGAAGAGGCTGGGATTTTTTAAAGCTCCTTATCAGAGTTTTCCTATATTTTCTCATCTCTTCTTGACCAATGCAAACAATACCATTCTCTGTAACTCCAGTCACTTTCACATACTATATCATCCTCTTAATCTTTTGTACTCTTATTACAGTCAGCATATTACTGTGGACTTTTTCTATCCTTCAATTCAAATCTCATGACAGTCTTCTGCTAGAAGCAGTATTTTAGTTCACAAATGTCCCAGACTGTTAACCAGATTTGTCTCACTCACAGAGTAAAATCTTGGGGGATTCAGGATGTCTGTTCTCTGGCATTAACTATTCATGTGACTTTGAGGTCAGTTTGTCTAGATCTCAGTTTTTCCAAATAAAAATCAAATTCACCAACATTGTCTAATTGGGTGACAACTCAATTGAGGTGCCTTTCAATTCCAGTCTCATACATTCAGAACATTTGGTGGATACAGGAAGTATGTGCCGGGTCTTGGGGTTTGGGGTTTCCAAAAAGCTGACCCAGAGATAAGATTTTGAATGCAAGCAATGTTTTGGGAGGTGCACACAGAAAACACCAGCAGGGATTTGGGCAAGTTCGACAAAAAAGAGAAGAAAGTTGGTGAAGAATGTTATTTTCAAGCTAGAAAGCACTGTGTGAAACATACATGCAAGTTATTCCAGTTAAAGTGTGTGGAAATTGGAGTATTGACTTACTTCCTCTCCATCATTGGTTGATCACTGCTTCATTGAGCATTGTGTCCCATACTTCCATGGTCAGGGGAAAAATACTCCTCTGTATACTTGTAGATATTCCCAATAAGCTTCTAATTAGGGAAGTAAGCACCACTGGTTATGGATCGAAAGGGTGTTGACTCTGTCTGTTACAATGAGTGTGTGAGGTATGGGGGACGTATGGGAAATGAATAACAAATTGGGAAATAGGAAGGCCAGTGGCTTGGTGTTTTGCATTCTTTTAAACTTGCTGTGACATTTCTAGAGATTGCAAGGCATTGTTCTGCAATGCTTAGCAGCATAAACATGCTACCTCCGTGATGGACATGGACCAGAAAATTAATTTGCAGCTACACATTAAAAAAGAGTTTACAAAGATCCTGAGCAGAGTGAAAAGGGTGGTGTGTTAATAAATTATAGGTACTCTCTATTATTTATATGAAAATACTCTTAAAACTTCACTCTGCAAAAATCTGCAATGAAATTTTTTCTGTATATCCATTATTCAGAAATGACATTAAAATGTTATAGCGCTGTGACATTTTAACTTAACAAGAAGCTCATTTTTAATTGCTTGGTATAGAAGGTTCGGTTTGGCCAAAAGCCTTTCTTTATGTATTTTGGGTCTTTCTTTTCTATTTTGAGACAGGATCTCACTCTGCCACCCAGGCTGGAGTGCAGTGGTGTGATCACTGCCCACTGTAGCCTCCACCAACCAGGCTCAAGCAGCCCTCCCACCCCAGCCTCCTGAGTAGCTGGGACTACAGGAACACACCAACAAGCTTGGCTATTTGTAAACTGTTTTGTAGAGATGGAATCTCACTAAATGCTGTTGCCCAGGTTGGTCTAATTTCTGGGCTCAAGTAATCCTCCTGCCTCAGCCTCCCAGAGTGCTGGGATTACAGGCAGGAGCTACCATGGCAGGCCAAATCTTTCTTTAAATGCACAGCCAGTGCTATAGGTAAAATGGGCCAATTGGTCTTATGATCATCCGTTGAAAAGTTCTGGCATTTAGATGTGCTTCTAGAAATATATGGGGTGGGAGGAATGGGATAATTCAATTCCTTTTCCCCCTTCTAAACTTTATTTCTGAGAACTCAACTTGCCAACATCTATGAAAAACAGAAGACGCTTAGCAATCAATCACTGGGGGAGGGGGTGATGGAAGGGGAAGGAGACAGCTGGCCAAGGCATTCTAAGCTTCAATCATTTTGTAGTTCAGAACAAGGGAGCAGGATTGCTGACTTTTGGATTTCCTTTGAGAGGTGGTGCGTGAACGGCATAGGGAATATTCTAATAAAGTCAAGTATAGGTTTAACTCCTTTAGGAAGCAATCAAGCAGGTAAAACATAAAAGTCCTAGGGTGAATTTAGAATAAAAAGGGACCTTGTAGAGCGTCTGATTCAACCCTTTCATTCAACTCAAGTAGAAACCAAGACCTTGGAAGTTTCAGAGATTTGCCCACCAGGACTCCAGAACTTGTGGACTGAAGTGTTCTCATACATGTCCAGTGCGATCTCGGCTCACTGCAACCTCTGCCTCCTGTGTTCAAGCAATTCTTGTGCCTCAGCCTCCTGAGTAGCTGGGATTACAGGCGCCCACCACCACACCCAGCTAATTTTGTATTTTAGTAGAGATGAGGTTTCACCATGTTGGCCAGGCTGGTCTTGAACTCCTCACTTCAGGTGATCCACCGGCCTCGGCCTCCCAAAGTGCTGGGATTGCAAGCATGAGCCACCGTGCCTGGCCAAAAATGATCTGCAGTTTTAGGCATCCATTGAGGGTCTTGAAATGTACCTCCCTGCAGATAAGGGGGAGGGTGCTGCTATATATTGCTGCTGTTCCTCTTCCTCCTCTTCCTCTCTCTCTCTCTCTCACTTTTTTTCTCTCTCTCTTTCTCTCTCTCTCTCTCTCACACACATACACACAAAACTCATTTAAATAAGACATTTGACTTGAAAGGACAACTATCTGGAACCCATTTCTTTTAGTTTATTTCTATATGTAATCTCTTCACACACTCCCCCAAAAAGTTATAAAGTTGTCCTTGGCTTTATAAGGATGGAAGTAAAACACTGGGATCCTCCAGTCAAACAAGGTCTGCAAGGACTTGTGTAAATCATTTGTTTAACATCGAGAGCCCAGTAATTAGGGTAATGTAAGGATTGAAGTTAAACGAGCATGCCACTAATGGAGAAAGGTGATTTTTTATGGAAAGTCTTTTTCTAGATCTCCACCTTGAGAAGCATTGCAGGCCATTTAGCTTTAAGAAGTGAGGGAGCACCCTTCCTGTGTGGCTCTGTGCTGCTTCCCTCAGCTTCTCTTTGCCTCATCTGTTCCAATGTCTTTGTCATTTAACATCTCTGAACCTCAGTCTCCCTCTGTTGAAATAGCATTTCTTGGCTTGGGTAGATCTTGTTTTGGAGGAGGTCTTCCTAAGGAAAAATATCTGATTTTGAAAATGTAGAAAAAACATGTGCATGTGGAACACATTGCTAGGTCCCCTCCCAAGGCCTTCAGAAAGGGGCCTGGGCCTAATTCCAGCTCCCATATCTTCAAGGTAAACCTGCCTGTGCGTTTCAGCATCCTGCACGATGTTTCCTTCCATCTCTAGGAATCTGACCGCATCCTGCCTGGCCTGGGTTGCAGCAGTGCCCTTGTCTAGGAGCCCGAATCCCATCCACACCGCTGCTCCATCTCCCACTGGCTGACAGAGTCAGTATTCAAAATCTGAATCTCATCATGGCACCCCCTTGTGCAAATCCTCCCTCCCTAATTTTCCACCATCTTAAGGATAACCACTAATTCCTTAGAAAGGCATCCAAGGCCGTCTGGGAGGGTCCAGTTCTTACCCTTCCAATACTCACTCTTGCCAGGCTGTCAGTAGCATGTCTACACCCCAGCCACCCATGCCGTCTGCCGTTCCACGCAGTCAGGGCTCTCCTGCCTCCATGCCTGCTGTCCTGCTCTGCCTCCTCACACTCTGGCTGCCATCTCTCTCTCTCTCTCTCTCTCTCTCTTTTTATTGTACTATAGGTTCTGGGGTACATGTGCAGATCATGCAGGATTTTTGCATAGGTACATACATGGCAGTGTGGTTTGCTGCCTCCATCTCCCTGTCACCTATATCTGGCATTTCTCCCCATGTTATCCCTTCCCAACCTCCCTACCCCCAACTGTTCCTCCCCAGCCCCTGCCAACAGACCCCAGGGTGTGATGCTTCCCTCTCTCTGTCCATGTGTTCTCATTGTTCAACACCTGCCTATGAGTGAGAACATGCAGTGTTTGATTTTCTGTTCTTGTGTCAGTTTGCTGAGAATGATGGTTTCCAGATTCATCTATGTTCCTACAAAGGACACAAACTCATCGTTTTTGATGGCTGCATAGTATTCCATGGTGTATATGTGCCACATTTTCCCTGTCCAGTCAATTAGCAATGGGCATTTAGGTTGGTTCCAGGTCTTTGCTATTGCAAACAGTGCCACGATGAACATACGTGTACATGTGTCTTTATAACGGAATGATTTATAATCCTTTGGATATATACCCAGTAATGGGATTGCTGAGTCAAGTGGAATTTCTATTTCTAGGTCCTTGAGGAATTGCCACACTGTCTTCCACAATGGTTGAACTAATTTACATTCCCACTAACAGTGTAAAAGTCATATCTCTTTTTCAAGACTTTGTTCCCAAGTCACCCAATAGCGAAGCCTCTCTGTGCTCCCCAATAAAAATAAGCATTCCTTCCTTCACCACACCCTGCGTCTTAACATCTGGGATACGTTATTGCTCTGATGAGCTACCGCTACAAAGCTTGACAATAGTCATACGTCTTCTTTGTATTTGCAGTGCCTGCTGGGACAGTGCTGGCTCATAGTTGATGACACATGTTCGTTGCATGGGGTCAACTTTGTATTAACTCTTTACTTACCATGGCAGTATCAAGTCTCAAGAGAAAGAGTGTTTTCCAAGTTTTCAGAATGAAATTGAGTACTAACAAGATATGAAACTCAGAATGCCTCCATCTGTTATTTGACCAGTAGGATCATTATAGATTTTAACTGGAATATTCCTGTTGAGCCCTGGGCTTGGTCTTCTGCTTTTGTAGACCTTCACAGCAGGAATGATAAGGCCAGCTGGTGAAAAGAGGAGGGAGATGCTCCTAGCACTGTTTTGTCCTTAATATGCTCAAAATGATTGTTGATTTTAAGGACCTTGCTTTAGAGGAAGCTGAAGAAGAGAGTGGCCAGGAGACCACTCCCCTCCCACCTCCATCCCGGCCACTGAGCGCATTGTCTCTGATGGACCAGGGGCTGTGTTGGGCAGAGACTGTTGTTGCATTTAATCTTTCTTCAGGTGCAGGAGGTGAGAGAGTGAATTCTTCTCTCCTTTTGCTGCTTGAAAATTTCACCTGGCCCCTTGTTCTTCGCTTTGGGCAGATTCCCTCTAATCATTATTATAATCGTTAAGCATGTCTCTGCATCCATTAGGTGCATCTCTGAACATGGCAGTGCTGCAGCAGGCATTGAACAAAGGATGCAAGTCAGCCAGCAGATTCTACTTTCAGGAGTTCACAATGCGCATGTGGCTATGAGAGAATAGTTGGTGAGGTCCAGAGACCCCTGCCTGAGCTCTGTTTTGCAGTTGGCAGTGGGTCTCTAGTGGTCTGACATTCTGGAGAGACTCTACTCTCATCCACAGAACGGTGGAATACCCGATTTGAATGCACCTGCAGGTTTTCATTGCTTACATTGTGTTGCTTTGTGTAGACATACACAATTAGAATGCACCTGCACATTTTCATTGCTTGCATTCTGTGGTTTTGGTGTAACTTTGTAGCATTGTGAGCCTCACATATAGGCATTATTGTTTAGAGAAACATTTCCTTTCTATGTTTATATGTGGAGGAGGTCCAATGCAGTGAGTTTTCCTTTAAAGAAAATGAGCCCCCGCCCCTCCAAAAAAAAAAAAAAAAACCACACAACAAATGTTGCAGTGTATTTGGGGAATTCTGTAATCCACCATGATTCTTTCTAGAACAAAATCAAATGCTAAAGGTTATCTCATCCTTTAGTTGTTGAATACCTGGTAAATAACACAGTTTATTTGGAATGACTGATTTAAGAAGACCTGCTTTTCATCCAGAAAATGGCTCTCTGAAATGTTCGTTTTTGTTTTCATAAGGATGAAATCACTCTCACAATTAGCATGCTTTGTTGTTAGCCACAAGTGGAGATAGTTCTCTTCACAGTTTATAGAAATGTTCAATCTACTGATGGGAAAGCTGATGACTAATTATGAGATCCTGGTCAAATTATTGAGTTGTTTTGTGTCATAGCAAAAGGATGGTGGCGTAAGTTCTCGAGGTAACAATTTTTATATAATAGTGAAAACTTGTTATTCTAAGTACATACAGAAAAAGAAGCATGGAATGTGTGTGTGTGTGTGTGTGTGTGTGTGTGTGCCCACACGTCTGCATATGAGTGTGACAAATGACAGATGCTGAAAGGTTTATTATTTGGCCTGTTCCTTCCTTTTTGCTCTTACAAATTCAGCTTCCCAATGGCCTTCAAGTGACCAGGGTGAGAGAAGGATTCATTGTCTGCCCTCATCACCCTCCCAGACCTGGACTCAGGGCACCAGGGTCTGGAGTGTCAAGCGTGTCCCACACAAGTGAGATGATATGCTCCCAGAGGCCAAATGTGTTTTGCCAAATAGCACAGTGACTTGCACTTACCCAGTATTGCCCAACAGACATTGGAATGAATGCATAAGAGAGTCAGGGGTTAAAATTACTGTGAGTTTAGGTTCACTATTTTTGAGTCACAAACAGAATGACTTCTATGTGTGATTGTGGCAAGAAGGATGGGACGAAGTGGGCAGTTTGAAAAAAATTGTCTATGAAAACTAGTTGAAATTCCCGTGTCCCAACTCTTAGATAAATTCTTTTTACTCCATTCTAGAGACACCGGTGCACACCAAAGACAAAGACAGCCCGGAAGAGAGATATCCTTGCTGTTATTTATATATTTTTATGAAGTCTCTCCTTAGTCATATTTTCATTTTTCAGAAATTCCCAAGTAGGACTGAATCTGCCTACACAATTTCTTTAAAATTAAACTTGTGCATCAGTATTCATAGCTCCGCCTACTCTTCCTCCCATTTTTGAGGTGTATGCAGGTTATACAGATGTCTGGGGATGTACTTCCATTCTTCTTGACATAAACCTGGCCAGCTTCCCTCAAGATAACTGGTGGGATTGCTCTCCAAATAGGATTACAAATCAGAAGTCTTCAGCTATGCAGCCTGCAGCAGTTGGCTTATTCCTGCACCACTGCATTTAATTTATCTTCTTGCATGAGTGCCGCATTTAGGAAACTGGCCTTTTGAATAGGTGAATGTGACTAGAATTGCCAGGAACTTTATAATATTTTTAGAGCTGATTTCATAAATATAATAGTACAAAATACTGGTGAAAAAAGTAGTCTGAAAAAGGATGCTAAAGACAATAGCATAAAAACCCTTCCCCATCCCTACCTCCCATGCAAAGCAAGCTAATGGGAACTGTCCAGCCAAATGTCTTACTACTGATATTATTGTGTGCTTTGGCGTTTTCTGATTACTATCGTGAATGGAAAGAAACCTTTAAGTTAAATGAAATAGATGGTATTTCCATTCTTTCTCCTATTAGAATGTGAACAGTCTGAGAAAATCTCATATTGGAAAGATTTTTATCATGCTTACATGGGAAAAATTCCACAAAGCATCCCCAAATGTATGCACTTTTCTTTACCAATTATTTGAATTTCCAAATCTTTTTTCCAGGTTAAGAAGTTAGGAGTTTTCCCACTCAGAATTTTACCGTGGGATCACTGTCTTGATCCATATTCATTTCCCATCCTCAATCAGGCACAACATGACCAGTGAACTGATTGAGCCAGGAAGTCTCTGAACTACAAGGAAAGAAAACTTCTGGGTACAAACTATATACAAACGGGCAGTTTGTAGTAGGTAGCTTAAATGTATGCCTCAGTGCATCTTGGCATATATTTTTTTACATGAAGTTTCAATATTTTCTGCTTTATTCCCAGGGCCTAGATCAGGTCCAGGTGAGTTGGCAGTTACTTGAACCTCATCAAATTGTTTGTGTCTCCCAAATCCAATGGGGCTTGCTAAGCGCCTCTCTGTGACCAGTTTTTTGTTTGTTTGTTTGTTTGTTTGTTTTCTTTTCGAGACAGAGTCTTGCTCTGTCACTCAAGCTGGAGTGTAGTGGCACGATCTCGGCTCACTGCAACCTCCGTCTCCCGGGTTCAAGAGATTGTCCTACTTCAACCTCCAGAGTAGCTAGGACTACAGGCATGCACCACCACACCTGGCTGATTTTTGTATTTTTAGCAGAGAAAGGATTTCACCGTGTTAGCCAGGCTGATCTCAAACTCCTGACCTGAGGCAATCTGCCCACCTCGACCTCCCAAAGTGCTGGCATTACAGGCGTGAGCCACTGTGCCCTGCCTGATTTCTTGTTAGACTTTTCTGCATCTTTTTTGCTTACTCTCTCCCTTCCCAAATCCCAGTGACCCTCTTGTACTAATGATCTTTAGAGGAGATTGGATGTTTCCATATTGACTTGAAATTCCAGAACTGAAACAGGTAAACTGTAAAGTTGCTTTTCACCTAATCGGAGGGTCTTAACATCCCCGTTTTTAGGTTTTCCTCATGTGACTTCCCCCAAGTTAGCTGGCCCCACCTGGAGGCTCTCCACAGGTCCCGACAACTCCTAATAGTCCTCTACCTAGAATTGTGCAGATTCTAGTCCCCAAAGCAACTTTTTCCAGCTACTGCTTAAAACCCTGTTTAGTCCCTTCCTCTGAGACATGAATGACTTTTCTACTGCTTGTCAGTTGTTTACTCATTGCTAAAATTAACCTATCTAAAGTTCCCTTTCCAGGCTTGCTCTCAAGAGTCACTTTACTTTCCTAAAATCACTAGACTTGAAATTGACCAACTGAGGCCAAACTCCTATTTCTATCACTTTCAGAGACTGTTTTCTCATCCATCCAGTGGATCAGTTCCCGACTCTCAAAAAATGCTCTTCTTTTCTAGCTATAATTGATGAGATGTATATTCACAAAAACTATGCAATTAGAGATGTCACATCCGGTGTAAATGAGAGAATATTTGAATTTCTTCTTTGATCATTAAGGCTAAGACCCCTAAAGATATGAAGACCAATTTATTAATTTTTACATATGAAGAAAGTGTTCCTACATCCCATCATCATTTAGTTAGTAGAAAAGCTGAGAACAAAACCCATGCCTGAGATTTCCAGTCCCTTGATTTATTTTTCCTGTATAACGTGTTGAATTTGCAAACTCAAGTAAATTCAAATTAATTTAGTGCTCACTGCAAGGAGCTGTGGATAGCAATGAAAATACAAAAAGAAAGCCTAGTTTCTGTTCTCAAAAATGATATGAACAAGTAGAGGATAAAAATATGTCACTAATTAATACAAGGCAGAGTGAAGTAAATGCTAAATAAAGGCAAAATCTGATTGTAATTTATCTAATTCAAAGAGGAGGTGGCATTTAACCTGGGCCTTGGCAGTTATGAAAGATTTGAATACATGGAGAAGCAGAGGGAAGGAAGAGCACTCCAGACAAAAATAATTACAAAAGTCAAACCGAAGAGTCTTGAAAGTGCAGGGTGGGGACTTGGAACATAGAAGAGGCTAATGTTAAGTAGAGGATAGGAATTCTAAGGAGATATATTTAGAATTTACATTAAAACATAGCTAGTCTAGGACCATATTGTCAAGTTTGGCTTTTTTTTTTTTTTTTTTTTTTTTTTGGTAAATTGATAGCCATTGTAGGTATTTGAGGAGGCAGGGGATGTGAGATAATTCAGTCTTTCAACAAAGTAGCTCCTTCTAGAACTGACATTTGGATAGACTGAAGAGCCAGAAGGGCATGGACAGTGGGAACAGAAAGAAGGGCTGGTTCTAGAAACGGACCATGTCAGGGCTGGATTTATATCGACAATTCTAACCTTAGGAACTTATATCATTGTTCATTTCTAAGTCATCCCCTCTGGTGTTCCAGGAAAGGGTTCCTTTTAATATGGTCACAGCTTTTGGTTTTGTCATTCCATGAGCACTAACCAGGTTACTCCTTTCATTTATAGGATGTTAGCTAATACTAGTTTCTAAATAATTTTGGGATCATTACTGGGGAGAGGATGGGTCATGTTGTCTACACCTTCTCCAACTGAGCAGTTTGTTTCATAAGGAAAAATGATGAATCTATAATACTGGAGTATTCATCAATCATAGTTTCAGAACATGCAGTTAATAAACAGGAAGCCCATGAGATTTTTATAGCACATTCATGGAAATATAAGAACAAAATTTGAGCAAGACCAAATGACTAAAATAGTTATTTTGAGTTTGAAACTTCTCACTTACAAGTTTTGGAACTGGTTCTAGACTTGGCAAAAGCCGGGTTGTCCCTTAAGTTAAAATCATCTAAATCACAGTATTCCACGAGTATATATAGTGACAACTTCATCCAACTGAAACCAACTAAAATTTATTTTTTATTAATAGAATATGAGGTTCATATGCATTGTCATCATTCTAAGTTGATACTTTAAGAAGCACTTTGAAAAATACTGTTTATAATTTCTCTATTTCACACCTTATCTCCATAAAAATAGTTCAAATTTTCTATGGTTCAATTTCCTTGAACCAGAGGAAAAATATAAGCCTAAGGTCTTACTCCAATTGAGAAATCAACCTGTAGAGACCAGATTTTGCATGGGCTTAAGTAGCAGACATAGATTTAAAACTGACTGAAGGTAGATGCAGTTGGATCTCCTGTATTCTAGTAAATGCCTCCTGTAATTTTCTTCCCAATGAAAAACCAAGTTTCTTTGTACTTTAATGTATTTAAATGTGGCTACTGTTTATGTTGACCATGCTGCATCATCAGAAGTTTGTAAAGTACTACTAATTAAATTATATATGTATACATACATACATATATATATAATATACACACACAAAGTTATGCACACACACATATACAGATATGAAAGTTAATAGTATTTTTTATAAAAGGTAAAACCTGGAAACAACTCAATGTTCATTAAGAACAGAATGGATGAATTCATTATAATATAATCATGCAATGGTATAGTTCACAGAAACAGAAGTAACAAAATCACAACTATATAGATGAATCCTATAAACATAGTATTAAGGTAAAGAAACTAGAATACATATTGTATAATTCAATTTATATTAAGTTTAAAAACATGCTAACTTCTATTTTTTTTTTTTTTTTTTGGAGACAGTTTCACTCTTGTCACCCAGGCTGGAGTGTAAGAGCACAATCTCGGCTCACTGCAACCTTCACCTTCCGGGTTCAAGTGATTCTCCTGTCTCAGCCTCCCAAGTAGCTGGGATTACAGGTGCCTGCCACCATGCCCAGCTAATTTTTGTATTTTTAGTAGAGACAGAGTTTTGCCATGTTGGCCAGGCTGATCTTGAACTCCTGACCTCAGGTGATCCACCCACCTCGGCCTCCCAAAGTGCTGGGATTATAGGTGGGAGCCACCATGCCCGGCCTAAAAACATGCTAAACTAAACTATAATGTTAGAAACAACTTGCCCTGAGCTTCCAGGAGAAGGGGTGGGTAAAGTTTGGAATGAGGCATTAGTGGAGGCTTCAGAGATGCTGGCAAAGTTTGTTTCCTTGATCTGGGTGATGTCCGCCTGGGCATCCCAGGACGTTGCACTGGTGACACACATAGTTGTGTATTTTGGAGCTGAAAAAGTTTTGCCTAGAGTCTTTTCAGAACTTTCATTCCTAAATGGGCAACAGTTCTAACATAAAAGATCTGATGTGCAAGAAACACAGCAGATAAAATTGACAAGTATCCACGGAGTGCTATGTACCTACTACTGCATGGTTTTGGTCTTCAGCTCACTAGATGAAAAGCCATATGTAATGCTCTTGTGTTCATTATTCCCATTCTTCTAGTGGTTGTTTGATGCCAGCTCTATGCTAGGCAGCATTCTAAAGAAATGGATGGATAAAACACGCTTTGCTATTAGAGAGCTCCCAGTCTCATTGGGGTGACAGATATGTGTTCATGCCAGACAGATATGCACATGCATGCCAGACCCCCCGATGCCAGCCTAGAAGACACCTATGGAAGATTGGTGGGGATCGATGTATGGGGAGCTTTGAAGGGGAGGTGGTATTTGAGCAGTCCGTGATCCATCAGTATGCTTATCAGAGAGGACTCAGAGGGTAATATAGTTCAGAGAGAAAGAGGTAAGCAAAGGCTTAAAGAAGTGAAAGCTTATGGTTTGGTAAGAAACGCATCTGAAAGACACCTATCAAGATGCTAATAGGAGCTGCCTCAGAGTGGTTGATTTGTAAATGATGTTTCCTACTTTATATAAGACTGTCATTTATGCATTTTTTTACAATAGGAATGTACTGTATTCACTATATATACACACACGCATATATGTGTATATGATTTTAAAAGAAATGTAATATGGAATATTATGATTATAGCCAATAATCTATTGTGACTAGGTTGAGAAAGATCCAGAATCTTAAGGATTTTTATTTTATTCTGTAGGTGAGTGGGAGATAAGAAAGGCCTTTTTACAGCAGAATGACATTATCCATTGAAACGCTTAGAGGACAGCTCAAAACAGTATTTGATTCGGCTCCAAAATACGTTACATTAACATATGCAACCAGTCAGAAAAGAAAATAGTATTGGAGACCAGAACATTAATGAAAGGCTCTGTAGAAAGACATGGGATCAGAGCTCAACTTGGAACAATTTGTAATCGTTAGAGGGAGAAGGCATTTTAGCTGAAGCAAAGCATGAGCAAAAGCAAAGTGCTGAAGAAGAATGTCTCTGGAAATGATGAGATCTGGGGATGCACAGGTGAAACCATGGCAGATTAAGGCAGCTTCTAGTTGCAGAAGGATGGCTTCGGACTTGCTTGTGTATACCAGCAGAGATCTTCAAGCAGAATGATGGGTTAAACATAATTCTTGAGCAAATAAAGCTCATTCAGCAGCAGTGTTAGGGAAGTCCAGCGGGAAAGGCACTTGTCTGTTTGTGGGGTGCTGACAGTGGAAGCAGTAGGAATACAGCAGCAGAGGTAGCCCATTTTAAAATTTAAAAATCAATAGAAGGGTGAAGATTTGCTGGAATAAGACGGAAGGGTTAATGGTGTTTCTACTGCAGAGCAGAAGTTTAAAGTCCTGATGCTAACTATAAATTGCCAGAGAATCTCAATTACATGAAAATGGCAACATCAGTCCCTGCCATGACTACATGGATGCTATGAATTTTACAGCGCTTGTGCTAGATTGGACTAGCCACTTGCACTCTCCTGCTGAGGACCCTTGGCAGCCACTGGTGTGCATTTCTAAGAGGGTTGACCGGCCTGTGGACATGGGAACGAGTCAACTTAGCTGATCACAGGGGCGGACCTTCAACTCTAATCTTATACATATCATGTGGCAGCCAACTAAGGTCATCCATGTGAATTAATATTGGAAATTGAATGTCTTGAGGTCCATTTGCGGTATATATTGGGAGGCAAATGACGTAGAGAAATGAGTACCGTTTCCTTCAGAGCTTCTTAAAAGATGGAAGAATTGTCATAAGCAATTACAGATTAAATAGTCTTCATCCAGACTGATTGCTGGAGCTGACCTAGAAATCCTCTCGAAGTATTATGTAGCACAAAGCCACATCACACTGATCACCAATTACCATGGGCAGGTAGCAGAAGGGTGTGAAAATTGAATGGATGCCATGTTAAATATTCATAATGAAATATTGAACCGGAGGCTCCCCTTTGATCCTTGGCTACAAAGTTGTCAGCGATGCTAATAGAGGCGATGTATTGTGAATGAAGATATGTCCATCAGGCAATCATGGAAAACAATCAAGATGCAAAAGGATGACGTTTGCAAAGTACCTAAGCATCCTTTAAATTTCTTGATCTTACCTCCCGCTGTGTAGAGGATATTATTCCTCTTTTCAGATAAGAAACCTGAAGCTGAGAGGGTAAACAATTTGGCCAGCATCATGGTGGTAAATGGATGGTGGCAAAAACACTGGTTGGCCAAGACAGTCATGTTCGAATTTCATTCAGCACTACCCTGATATGTGGGACCAGCAATGCATCACTTAGCCAGTCCACCTTGCTGTCTCTTGCTGTAAAGTGATGATCACAGTAAGTCTACTCATCTCACAGGGGTTTTGAGAAGGTCAAAGAGATAACAGATGTGAAAGCAGGATTTAGGTGCAAGGTACCACCAGTGTGACTAGACTGTAAAGCTCCTATACATTTTTGAACTTGGCAGAGTCCTCTAAGGAATACAGATCTCCTAGAACAATGTGTATCTTGCTTCACCTGTTGCTGCAACAAAGGTTCAAAAAGGAAATTACTGTATTTAACCGCTCAGGATGAATATTTACCCTGGCATCATAATGCCTATCTTAGGACTTTGCCTCCTATACATGGTTATTCGTAATCTGCCTATGAAATACTAATACAAAAGGTGACTTTCAGGCAGGCAAACCATTTATTCATTAATTTTCCAAGCATCACTGCTATTCATGTGTCCAGGCACTAAAGGCACAAATATAAAGATATAATTGCTTTCCGCAGAGTCTCAAAGTCTACAGGGGGAGATAGAGATAGAAACACATATTCACAAAGCCAAGTGAGAGGTGAGGCATGAAGAACATGCTGCAGGGGCACCGAGGGTAGAATGAATAACTGCCTGGGTAGTCAAGAAAGTTTCATCCATGAGGTGCTATCTGAGTTGCAGATTATAGCAACATATAGTCTGGCAGGCCAGCAAGATAGATGTTGGGTTTGTTGCTCATTCCAACGCAACCTCAGAGTTTCTGACCCAGGCCCTATATCCACTCGGCACCCACCCCTGCACCTCCCACTTTGGAGAGTTTATCTTGGTGTTTCCTAAGGCCTTATGAGATGCCTGGATGGCAAAGCAGTAGTTCTTATAGCCGGGAGCCCTGGGCCCAGGCCAGCCCTGGGCCACCCTTAGACCCCTGTTTCTTCTTTTTGGGATACTCCTCAACCTTCCAACTCTATTGCACCCCACTCCCCAGCCTTGGAAGTTGATCAGATGTCCCAAGGAGCTCAGCACTCCTACCTGTGGTTGGCCTTGGGCCCTGTTGACACTAGAGAGTACCACTGACCCTTTTGGGGGTGGGAAGTGGAGTGCACCAGCCCTGGGTCCAGCTGGCCACTTCAGTACCAGCAGAGATGAATTTCACGCACTCGAACCTGCTAGGCTCAATCCATCAAGGGAGGGAGCATGCAGGAGAGCGGATGCTAGGGCTGGTGCGAGCGCTTTTGGGCTCCAGCCCCATGGCAGCATTCTAGGGATGTGTTACGATTTTAGCTACAATTTTAGCTTTGCTGTCTAAGGATGGCTACGTATTGACAGCTCAGTGGTAGGTCAGGGTGACAGCCTCTGCACCTGCCTGTTTGACACCTAAGTTCTTGTTTGTGATCCAGGAAGAATCAGGTTACACAAATGGTTTGAAAGTTGATGAATACAGAGGATTTTATTAAGCGCTGGAAGTGGCTCTCAGCTGAAAGAGAGCTGAAAGGCGATGGTGCCGGATGAAGGTGACATCTCTTTCCCAGAGACGGCCGGGCTCCTCTCTGAAGTCGTGCCATCTGAAGTTAAGCCATGTCCATCTGTAGTCTCCAGTGTTCAGTTGCTTCTTCTTCTCTCCATGTTCGGCCACTTGTCTCTTTGCCAGCTGTGGTCTGGGGTTTATATGGGCATAGCATAGGGTCGTGAGGCAGGCCAAAAAGGCAACATTTGGGCAGGAAAACAGGGATAACTTTTTTCATTTAGGGCCACAGTTTCCAGGCTTGAGGGTGGGGCCTTTGCCAGGGAACCGCCCTCTTCTACCCAATATTTCCCTGCCTCCTGTCATATCGCTATGCCCTGTCCCTTGTTCCAGGAGGGTAGCCTGCCAAGCAGACTGCCCCTGATGACCAGGATGCTATTTCTTCTGTAAATCAGGTGAGATAGGTGCTAACACACTGACCCAGGGTGATACAGATTGCTTCTGTAGACAAGGACCCTGGCACCCAAGGGGTAGCCCTGGTTTGCAGGGCTGTAGATGGGTATGTTTAGCTTGTATCTCCACAGGACTACCCCATGCTGGAAAATTTTCCCCTTACAGATCTGATCAATATGTCAGTGCCTAGTGATTACAACAGCTCATTCCATTACACCGCAAATGCCTGCCCAACTGAATACTTTCTAAAGAGGCCAACAATACAGAAAAGCAGGAAATCATTTAAACAATGCTCAAACAGTGAGGTCTTCTGCAGTTTCTCTGATACCATTAAAAATATTCCCCTCTACTTTTCGGTTTATTCTTCTCTTACAAAGTCCTGTCCTACATCATTTTCTTCTTAAGAAAAACAAATACCTATAGCTGAACTGAAACTCTCTCATCAGCATTTTGTTGCCATATGGAGAAATAAGCTGGATGATGAGGACCATTATTGAGAGAGGCCAGCACTCTTAAGGTGGGCACCAAAGAAGAAATGGAAGTAGTTTAATTAGATAAAACTGCAGTGGTTTTGTGGTTGTGAAGGGGGAGATCACATGCACGATACTTTCTAAACACACTTTATTTAAAGCTGCTTAAGACATGAAATAATGAAAATGTCAAGTATTCAATGTAATAAGCCTTGCAAATTTCCAATCAGAATACACAGCCTTACTCAATTATGGCACTGGCATAAGTATGTTTCTGTGTCTGTTTTTTTTTTTTTTTACTATTATGAAAGGTCTTTCAAAATCCTAATTAGCAGCTGCTGTTTTCTTACACCCCAAATCCACTGATAACACACACATTGTTATTTTACCATGTCCCAAAGTTAAACCACCGACTTAAAGGAAGCTGCAGAGAAGGATGAGCTCTAGGTTAATAGAAGACAAGGCCTTTCTTCCTTCTTCCTCCCTCTTCCAATCCCCTACCCAAATCTCTCCATGATAAATGTTGAAGGAGAAATCAGAGTTCCCTCCTCTTGAGCTGTAAATAAATTGAAAGTGAAGCCCCTTCTATTTTTAAGAAATTGAAAATCTAGAAAGATATTAATTAAATTGTCAAGAAGCGTCTTGCCTCATTTCAGTGTATGGCATAACCAGGTAGCCAGAAGCTAAATATAGCCTCTGAGTGCTATTCTTGGGTCTTAATATAGTGTTAATTATTTAATTTAAACAATGTTCAAACAGTGAGGAAGAAAACCAGTTGAAGAAGAGGTCAGAACAATCAGGTTCCACGACATGTCCCAATTATTGCTCTCCAATTCTCTTTATTCTCTGACACATCTCTTATCTGTATCTTGGACATAGTCTACATTATGTTGCAAGTGACAGGTTGTACAGAACTTTTCAGTAGATGTCAAATTCACCTAAATTAACTTCATTCATTTACCAAATGTTGAAGTGGTGGCATTTTTCATTGCCTTACACCAAGGAAATTGAGGATGCAGATGCATACAAGGAGTGAGTTTAAGAGCAGAGGTTTAATAGGTAAAAGAAAGAAAAGAGAAAAGCTCTCTCTCCTGCAGAGAGAGAGGGGCTACCGAGTGGGTCTTCCTGTTCTGTGGTGATATGCACTGGGTTTTATAGATGAGCTTGAGAAGGCAGCGTCTGATTTACATAGGGCCCAAAAGATTGGTCAGACCAGGTGTATGTCATGTACATAGAGCGGGAAGGAGCTGGCCACCAACTTTAATCTTTATAATGCAAATGGTTCGCTACCTGGCTGGCACCAAGTTGCCTGCTTCTTTTGTTGTTGTCGAGAGGGAGTTTCACTCTTATTGCCCAGGCTGGAGTGCTATGGCCAGATCTGGGCTTACTGCAACCTCTGCCTCCTGCCTCCCAGGTTCAAGCTATTCTTCTGTCTCAGCCTCCTGAGTAGCTGGGATTACAGGCACCCACCCCTACACCTGGCTTATTTTTGGTATTTTTACTAGAGATAGGGTTTCACTGTGTTGGACAGGCTGGTCTCGAACTCCTGACCTCAGGTGATCTGCCAACCTTGGCCTCCCAAAGTGCTGGGATTAGAGGCATGAGCTACCACACCTGGCCCATGTTGCCTGCTTCTTTACTGCACACGTGGTTGACAAAGAAAAAAGAAGATAGAGCCTCCATGTTGAATATGCCTAGCCCCCATCGTAGCATTTAACTATTGGCACAGCTGCCAGCTTGCTTGTCCATGCTTGCAGCTTGATTTTTCAAGCTGCTTTTTGTTAGAAAAGAAATGATTTGAGGAATGCTTATTAAAAGGAAATCTTACTGAGGACTCTCTTACCCTCACTATCTGCCTAAATAATTTCTTTCTAGCTCTTATATCAATGTTTACTCTCTGCGAGGTTTTATGCTAGGAGCTGGGATAGTAGAGCAGAGAAAAATAATGGTGAATAAGTTAGTTCTTGCCTTTGAGATGTTCATTCATTAGTTGAGAGAGACAAACATGTAAATAAATCAGAAGAACTTTCAGCAGCATAATAGACTGAACTGACTTTACTGTGGGGTGTCTGACCTGGATACCTACCTGAGACACTGAGGGCTGGAATTTTCTCAATTTAAGGAAAGAGATATAACAGGTTTGTATGTGCTTAAGGCCATGAGCTAAGAATCTGATTAAGGGAAGCCTCCTCTGAGTTCTGCCCATAGATAAACCTGGAAATAGGAAAAGAAGACAAAACAAAAACTTAATAAGGTCAGGAAAATAGCAAGGAACTGTAAGCCCAGAAGATCTTGGTAAAGGCAGGAAAGTGCCTATGAGAAATTGAAACTGAAAGCCTATGGGATCCAAATTTTAGTACCCAGAGGATTTGGGAATCCTGGAGCTAAAAGTGAACATGTATTTCCTTCTCCAGGCCATTAGAGTCATTGGGATATTGATGGAAGCAAATAAAAAATCACTCTATAATGAGTGGAAAATCATCCTGTTAAGTATAAACTCACAATGAAAAAATTCCAACTCACAGGAAGAAATAGACTACAATAAAGTCAGCAACTTCATTTGTCATCTAATACAATAAGAAAATAAATAAAGCATAAATAGAAGCCATAGTGAAGAAGAAGCCGCCATGAAAAACAACAGAAAAAAAAAACAGACTAGAAAAGAAATAAATATAATATCTAGAAATGAAAAATATAGTATTTGAAATTAAACACTGACTAAATAGCAGAGTGGACACTGTCAAAGAAACAATTAATAAACTGGAAGATCAAAGAAAATCAGTCAAAATGAAGCCCTGAGAAATGAGATGAAAAATGATATGATAGTAACAGGGGATGGTATAAAGCAACTTTATACCATCACTCCCTCAAGAGATGGGATTTTCCCCCCCTTGGAGAAGTTAAATCCAAAAGCATCTGGATTTAGGCACATAATCATAGCTCCAAAATGAGGCACCCTGTCTGAAAGATTTGGCTGACTGGGGTGTTATACTGAGAAGCTGTTGAAGGGTGTGGAAAAAATTAGAGATCAGTTCAAAGAAGACTCAGGAAAAAAATTTAAGTGATTATTAACTCCAGGAAAATGAAAAGTTGTTTAAAATAGGAAGTGTAATCATAGAATTCCAAAGAACCATTTTTAACAAAAATAAAAATATGTAAAAATGGTATATTTAACAAAATAGGATATAAAATGGAGGAAGAAAGGGGGATAGGAAGGTTTAAGAGAGCTCAATCTTCTATAATATATAGTTAATAAATAGCATTATAAATTAATGAATTAAGAGTATATTATACTATTTAGAAACTTGGAGCTAAATACCATAAGGAATAGGTCAGAAAGAAAAAATGGTTGGAAATTGTTATCTTTGGGGAAGTGAGGGACAGGAGACTACTTCTTTTAGCACTATTTAAATTTTCAACTACTTACATACATTTATTAGATAATAATAATTAAAATGTATAAAGATTCATGCTAGTAAACTCAAGGTCTGAGTTTGTTAATCATAAACCCTCACTAAATGAACAAATCACCTGTTATTCAGAAAGAAGAAAACTGAACCAAGAAGGAAGGAGTGAGATTGAAGAAGCAGAGGTGAAATTGATACGTATGTTTGTAAAACAACATAAAACAATGATGGAATTTTTTTTAAAGGGGTGGGATTATAAACAAGGTAGACCTAAGTAACGAAGAGGGGTAATCAGATTTGAGGATCTGGGCCTGTTCAGGATATATTGGCCAGATACATAAGACAAGAATATGTTAAAGTTGTAATGACAACTATTAAAAAAAAAAGAAAGAAAAAAAATATGTAACTTCCAACTTAGAAGAATTGAAAAGAAAGAATAAAGAAAACTCCATCAGTCAGAGATTAAGAGGTGCAAAGACAAATAGAAAACCAAAATAATATGATACAAATGTGTCACAACAACTATAAATAGATTAAACCTCTGCTAAAAGTCGGAGAAAAAACATGATGCACCAATGATAAAACAGGCAAATATTAACCAAAAGTAAACCAAACTAGCATACCAATATTACTATTCAATAAAATAGATTTTAAAGCTAACAACATTATTAAAGATAAGGAAAATTGTTATTTAATGATACTCATTAATACTTAATTACATATTAATACTTAATGGTAAATGATTATAGATAAATATGTATTATTACTTAATACTTAATGGTAAATGATTAATACTTAATGATTTCATTAATACTTAATGATAAAGGGAATATTTCTTAGGAAGATGTAAAAATTTAGCAAAATAACCTTCAAATATAAAATGCATAATTATTAGAATTACAAGGGAAAACTAATTCAAAATTATAAATGAAGATTTTTTTAAAACACAGTAACTGATAGGTTAGCTTAGTAATTTTTAGTGGAGATTTGAATAACTCAAGTAACATGTTTTCTTTATTGTATATATTAACAACTGAAGACTACATATTCTTTGAAATAATGTATGGACCATTAAGAAAATTAATTACAAGCTAGATCATTAAAAAGTATATTCCAAACTATTAATATACAAAGTATTTTCTCTAAAATGTAATAAAGCTATATATATATATAT
>CAUYLG010076215.1:0-25309 GCA_963573385.1 Cacajao melanocephalus | reverse complement strand
GTCTTTGTAATTGCCGACTTTCAGATTGGGTCTGAGTGGAAGTCTGGCTTGTTGGTGATGAAGTTTTTTCTGTTTCTTAGTTTTCCTTCGGTGGACGCCCTTTCCCCACAGAGCTAGGCCTTCCTGGGTTCAGCTGTGCTTACTGTGAAACTCTCAGTCCTCAGCACTTCCAATTTCTGTTCTCCTTGTGGGGATGGGACCAGCAGAGCCTAACTCAAAGGGCACCCAGTCCCATATACTCCACACTGAGAAGCGCCGCACCACTCCGGGGCGCCGGCAAAACAGCCACCAGCCAAAAGAGTCGCGCTGGTGACCCATGTGGCTTTTCCACTGGGTAGCTCCCAGTTTGTGGGCAACAGAAATTCATCTGAAATTGCGGCATCCACTCGCTCTCTGTGCTTTCACTGGGAGATACAATAATGAGCTGTTGCTAATCGGCCATCTTGGATCTCTCTCCCACAAATTGTATTCTTAAAAAAACTTATTCTTCACACCCCAGTTTAGATGCCATTTTATTAATGGAAATTTCACTGACCCATTCTCAGAAATAATTACTCTGTTTCTTATCCATTTCCCACTATAATTCAATCATCTATTTACATATAGCCTCTCCATCTAGCTCTTGAATTTATGAAAATTTTTCATCCAGCACAATGATTCTACAATGATGTGTGTGTGTGTGTGTGTGTGTGTGTGTGTGTGTGTGTATTTAATGCACAAAGATATTATTGGTTATGTGGAACAAGACTTCTTAAAAGTAAACTGTAATACTACCAAATCCAAGAGAAGAGGATACATTGGGAAAAATTAATCACCAGTATCAGAGATAAAAGTTGAGGGAAATTGCTGAATTTTTAGCTTTGTATAAGCTTCTGTGTATATTGGCATGCACCTTACTGAATCTATTCAAATTTTACTTTTTTCTCAAAAAGATATAAGAAATATAAATTGTGGCCGGGTGTGGTGGCTCACTCCTGTAATCTCAGTAGTTTGGGAGGCTGAGGCAGGCAGATCATGAGGTCAAGAGATCGAGACCATCCTGGCCAACATGGTGAAACCCCATCTCTACTAAAAATACAAAAAAAATTAGTTGGGCGTCGTGGTGTGCCCCTGTATTCCCAGCTACTTGCGAGGCTGAGGCAAGAGAATTGCTTGAACCCGGGAGATGGAGGTTGCAGTGAGCCAAGGTTGCGCCACTGCACTCCAGCCTGGTGCCTGGTGATGAGTGAGACTCTGTCTCAAAAAAGAAAAAAAGAAATATAAATTGCTAAAAAAATTAGAATAAATTAAATGATTTATAACTGTCTATTGATAACCATACATTAATTGATACAAAAAGAAACTTCAACTAGGAAACTCTACCAGATGTGTGATCTTTAGCCATCTGAAAAAGGTGTAATTCAATCGTCAATATATTGAGCTCAGTTAAACGCACCTTAAAAGCCTGGACTAATTATAGTCTCTTTATTTCATTCCAAAGAAATAATAAGTTTGTATATTCTTCTAGAAAAATAAAGTTGGTAAGGAGTCCAGCTCCTAGTTAAAATCTGTGTGTGATTTTTCAGGCCTGACCATAGGAGATGTCAAAGGCTTTACCTGGCAGGTCCAGGTCACGCACAGAAGCTGTCTTCCCTACAGACAGGGTGTACAGCTGGTTCTTGGCAGCCTCTGAGTAGAGTTGCCTTCAAGATCCCAGCCCTCCATTACTCCTTCTGTTCTTCCTATATTTACATTCCTTGCCTAGTAAGAGCCTTCATTCCCAGATCTCTTTTTCTGAGGCCTTGGGGAGGAGTCTCCAGATGTCTTTGCCTAGGCCTCCTCATGGAGGGAGGAGGGGGAAACATCAAGACACTTTACTCTGATTCAATATCACTCCTAACCCTCACCCTTCACACTCACCACCTTTCCCACATACTTCATCCCAGATTCCATAGGTACTGCCACGGCCTTTTGTTCTGGGCACCCTCAAAAATGAGATAACTCTGAAGTCTGTGCTGGGCCAGTATGCTGTTTCATGAGGGAAAATGTAACAGAGTGAGTCAGTGTTCTTTCTGGTTTTAAATTCTTGCTTACACGATAGCAGGAGGTGACTAAAAACTGAACTCTTTTATTTCTGTCTTGCTGCTTTAAATGGCTACTCTGACAGCTGATGCCTGCTCAGCTGAGTTATCCAGGTGGGATAACTCATAAAACAAACAAAAATCTACAAGATGTAACAATATGCAGAAATCAATTACCATTTTGAAATGCCATGAAAAAATAGTGGTAACTAGCAGGTATAAGTTGGAAGTTGATACATCATCCCCTCTTTATACTTAGGCCAAGGGCCACATAGTAAGTATTCTCCAAAAGTAATGGCGTTTTTTCTGTGCTTCCTTTTACCTTCAGCTATGTTGAAATGAATTCTTTAGAATGCAGGAATGTCCCCTCTCCTCTTGATGAGGGATGCCTACCTCACACTTGATGAGAAGGAAAACTACACGGAGGTTAACATGGCAACAGGGCATTGGATATGTGTACTCCCATCCATATTTGCAAAGCTTCTTAATTAGGCATTTACTAAAAGTAAGTTAACTGATTATCCTATTCTGTGAAGAAAGTCAATGGTAGTTTGATGGGGATAGTGTTGAATTTATTAATTACTTTGGGCGGTATGGCCCTTTTCATGATATTGATTCTTCCTAACTATGAGTGTGGAATGTTTTTCCATCTGTTTGTGTCTGCTCTTATTTCCTTGAGCAGTGGTTTGTAGTTCTTTTTGAAAAGGTCCTTCATGTCCCTTGTTAGTTGTATTCCTAGGTATTTTATTCTCTTTGTAGCAATTGTGAATGGCAGTTCGTTCCTGATTTGGCTCTCTTTAAGTCTGTTATTGGTGTATAGGAATGCTTGTGATTTTTGCACATTGATTGTGTATCCTGAGACTTTGCTGAAGTTGCTTATGAGCTTAAGGAGATTTTGGGCTGAGATGATGGGGTCTTCTAAATATATAATTATGTCATCTGCAAACACAGACAATTTGACTTCCTCTTTTCCTTATTGAATACCCTTTATTTCTTTTTCTTACCAGATTGCCTTGGCCAGTACCTCCAATACTATGTTAAATAGGAGTGCTGAGAGAAGGCATCCTTATCTTGTGCCAGTTTTTAAAGAAAATGCTTCCAGTTTTTGCCTGTTCAGTATGATACTGGCTGTGGGTTTGTCATAAATAGCTCTTATTATTTTGAGATACGTATCATCGATACCTACTTTTTAAAGAGTTTTTAGCACAAAGGGCTGTTGAATTTTGTCAAAGGCCTTTTCTGCATCTATTGAGACAATCATGTGGTTTTTGTCTTTGTTTCTGTTTATGTGCTGTATTACATATTTAACTTTGCATATTTTGAACCAGTCTTGCATCCCAGGGATGAAGCTGACTTGATCGTGATGATTAAGCTTTTTGATGTGCTGTTGGATTTGGTTTGCCAGTATTTTATTGAGGATTTTTGCATCGATGTTCATCAGAGATATTGGCCTGAAATTTTCTGTTTTAGTTGTTTTCTCTGCCAGGTTTTAGTATCAGGATGATGCTGCCCTTGTAAACGAGGAGTCCCTCTTTTTCTATTGCTTGGGATAGTTTCAGAAGGTATGGTATCAGCTTCTCTTTGTACCTCTGGTAGAATTTGGCTGTGAACTTGTCTGGTCCTTGACTTTTTTTGGTTCGTAGGCTATAAATTGCTGCATCAATTTCAGACCTCATTATTGGTCTAGTCAGGGATTTGGCTTCTTCCTGGTTTAGTCGTGGGAGGGCGTAAGTGTCCAGGAATATATCCATTTCTTATAGATTTACATCTCTGATAGTAGTTTATATTCCTGTTGGATCGGTGGTGATATCCCCTTTATCATTTTTATTGCATCTATTTGATTCTTCTCTCTTTTCTTCTTTAGTAGTCTGGCTAGCAGTCTATCTATTTTGTTGTTCTTCTCAAAAAACAAGCTCCTGGATTCACTGATTTTTTTGAAAAGTCTTTTATGTCTCTATCTCCTTCACTTCTGCTTGATCTTAGTTATTTTTTGTCTTCCGTTAGTTTTGTATTTGATCTTGCTCTTCTAGTTCTTTTCATTGTGACGTTAGGGTATGGATTTTAGATCTTTCCTCATTTTTCCTGTGATCATTTAGTGCTATAATTTTCCCTCTATACACTGCTTCAAGAGTGCCCAGAGATTCTGGTACATTGTGTCTTCATTCTCATTGATTTCAAAGAACATCTTTATTTCTGCCTTCATTTCATTATTTATCCAGTAGTTATTCAGGAGCAGGTTGTTCAGTTTCCATGTAGCTGTGTGGTTTTGAGTGAGTTTCTTAATCCTGAGTTCTAATTTGATTGCACTGTGGTCTGAGAAACTATTTGCTATGATTTCCATTCTTTTGCATTTGCTGAGAAGTGATTTACTTCCAATTATGTGGTTAATTTTAGAGTAGGTATGATGTGGTGCTGAGAAGAATGTATATTCTGTGGATTTAGAGTTCTGTAGATGTCTGTTAGGTCTGCTTGGTCCAGATCTGGACCTGGATATCCTTGTTAATTTTCTGTCTAACATAGACAGTGGGGTGTTATAGTTCCCACTATTATTGTGTGGAAGTCTCAGTCTCTTCGTAGGTCATTAAGAACTTGCTTTATTTATCTGGGTGTTTCTGTATTGGGTGCATCAATAAGAGGCAAGTCACAAAACAACAAAGACGTACCAGAGAGAACAGGGCAATATTTGTTGTTTCTGGGGGAGTTTATTTTTCTATTAAAAGGCTAGACTGTAGCTTTTTTACTGATTTTACTCATACATTAGATGACATGAAATATATGTATATGATATATATAAATATATGTAACAAATATGATACATGTAAATATATATAACAATATATAATAGTAAACTTAAGTAAAACAATAAATAATATATAAAAATATAAATATATAAAAAGAGTTGTTGCATCTTTATTACCTCCCTAATGGATGAAGTGAACTTCCTAGCATGGCATTTGTAGCTTTTGAGCAGCTCCAAACTTCTTTTCCATTCTTTTCTGCAAAACTGCCATAGATCAGTTTTGGCTAAGAGAGTTAAGAGATTGTAAAATGAGGCTAAGTACTTTCTTGTTACTAAATCTTATTTTCATATCTCATTCATTCTTACAATAATCAATATCTGTGAATGATTTCTCTGACCTAGCTAAATACTATGTTGTGAATTACTAGAATGTCATTTTGATATATGCAGTCATTTACTCAATTATTAATTCAGCAAGCATTTCTTAAACATGATTATTTACTAGGCACTCTGCCAGATTGGAGATGTAAGGTAAACTGTAAAACTGATGAGGTCCTTGTCTTTATGGGCAGGAACATGTGTATTTGACCCTGTATTTTCCCTGCTTCTACCTACTACAATACCCTGCCAAAATATTTTATCTTCTATGAAACCATAACACTGTTTGCTAAATCCAGTGCAGTTCAGTTCTCTGTGTCTCATAGACTTGCTTTTGTGCTCTATTAAGACAAATCAAAATTATCTTTGTATCTGGTGTGGACATATGCAATTGATATTTGTTTTGAAATGTTACTAATAACAAAGCAGTATACTGAGCATGGATACCAAATTAGTACCTATAATTTTTTTTCTGAAGTTTGATTCACAAAACACAATACAAAATAAATTACATTTCAGTATTCCTCTGGACACTTATATTTGATATTTAAGAACAGCTAATTGTAAATAGTTGTCTTTTAAAAATTAATTTAGACCCTAGAACTAGTGCTCAAAATAGATACATTTGCTTAGCTCTTTAGTTTTCTCTTTTTTCTCCTTTTCTCTCTTTCTTTCTCCCTTTCTCTCTTTCTTTCTCCCTTCCTCCCTTCCTTCCTTCTTGCCTTCCTACCTTCCTGCCTTTCTTTGACAGATTCTTGCTTTGTCATACAGGCTGGAGTGCAGTGGCACAATTTTGGCTCACTGAAATCTCTGCATCTTGGGTCCAAGAGATGCTCTTGACTCAGCTCTCGAGTAGCTGGGATTACACCACACCTGGCTAATTTTTGTATTTTTAGAAGAGACGAGGTTTCACCATGTTGGACAGGCTTGTCTCAAACTCCTGACTTCAAGTGATCCACCCACCTCGGCCTCCCAAAGTGCTAGAATTACAGGCATGGGTCACATGAACCTGGCCTCCCTTTCTGTTTTCTGTCCAATCTAAGTCTCCAGCCAATTAGTATGAAGCAGCTATCTGTACACCTTTAAATTTCTCAGTCATGTCTGAATGTAATGGATACTATGAAGGGAAGTGAATAGGACTGAAATTTTGTCTTTCTCCCTGAGAATTTTGAAAGACAAATGTCGTTAGTCATTGCTTAGTCTTACTCAGGGTAATCAAGACCAAATAAATTATTAAATCTGTGGTACATACTTACATATTGCTTTGTATAACTAGCACAGATTCAGGAAACTGCAAGCACAGATTCAGGAAACTTTTAAATATTTTTATATTTAAAAGTTTTCTTATACATATAAGTGCACAAGATTATTTATGACCAAGAGATAAACATGATTATATTACACATGCATGCTCCACAGGGGGCAGTTTCTATTTTATTTCATTTATTGTTTTGTTCTTCTTCCAACCAATATCTTTTCCAATCTCCTTTAGTTAACCAGTGAAATCAAGTTGCCAACTTAGAAAATATTCTTTCTTATTCTTCTTTTGGGCTACCTAATATACATCCCCAGAATATTGCTTTTCCCACTCAATAATATTTTGTGAAATATTTTCAAGTCAGCTGGAATATTTCTCACCAATTTTTGTTAATGGCTCTTGATATTTTACGGCAAGGATATAATGTAACATTGTTAAGCAATTACTGTATTAAGAGTCATTACATATTTTTTGCTCTTTGTTTTTCATCACTGAAAACAATACTATTATAAGCAGCTTTTTTACACACAACCTTGCCTACTTGTAGGTTTACTTTAGCAGATAAGTTTACAGCATTGAGATATACATGTATGTATGTATTCCTCATATATGTGTGTATATATGTACATATACAGATGTAGCAGATAAGTTTACAGCTTTGAGAAATACATGTATGTATGTGTTCCTCAGATATATGTGTATGAAATTGTGTCTTTCTCCCTAAGAATTTATGTATTCCTCATATATGTGTGTGTGAAATTTAATGTGTTAATATAATTGGATATTATATTTTTCAGCAGTCACCCTGTTAGACCCTGATCTTTGTATTGGATATTTTGAATTCATCTGATATTTAATGCTCAATATTTAAATTTTATGTTTTTCCTGGGTTTCTATTTGGGTGTAAGGAATGCTATTCTCTTTAGACCAAGCTATTTAAAAATTTGGTAATACATCTTTCCTAGTTTTGATTGATATGATTGATATTTGTAAAATGTTTATAATATCATTAAATATTTTATGTAATTCCATTTTTTTAATTATTTGTATCATTCTGTCATTGGAAAAAAAAACTGCACCATTGTTAGAGGTCATAAAGATACTGATTAATTCAAACTCATGGAATTTCTTTGACAAAGCTGTCTCCTCCTATCCGTTGAAGGACCAAGAAGAAATTCAGTGGGAAGACATACATTTAGGACCTTCTAGTGTGATGCAAGTTAAATCTTAGCATAATAGTATTTTTAAAAAAATATTTAAAAAATATTATTATTATAATCCTTGCTATATCAGACTGTCTTTAAAATATATTTGACAAAATTAACTGAAATGCCATTGAAACATGTTATTAAGATAGTTAACCTTTTCTTTAGACATAAACTAATTCCTTCTTTTTATTGAGAAAGCCAAATCCATGTTAGCTGTCTCACAAGCAGCAGATCTTGAGGAAAAAAAATAGATACACCACTGCTTTAAAAGTATCTTGATAGAGACATAATTTAATACCACAGCACAATTAGAATCTGTTCCCCAAAATATGTGTATGCAAAATAGGAGAAATTTATATAATTTTTCTTCATTATTTTTTACACAAATAATAGCACACTTTCTATGTGTTTTTCTGTGTTTTTCACTTGATTTCATTTAGAAATACTTACATAACAATATATAAAGAGCTACCTTTTCCCCACTTTTAACAGATATATTATTTTTCATTATGCGAGAGTCTCATAATTTAATTTTTTACCTCTTTTTGATAGATGCAGTTTGTTTCCAATTCTGTGCTAATATAAACAGTGCCTTGATGAACAACCTTATACATTTCACACATATGTGAGGATGTCCGTAGGCTGATTTCCTAAACTACAATTGCTCGAATATTTATAAATACTGTCTAATTACTCTCCACAAATAGTCTACTTTTAGATTTTTGTCATTTGCTATGTGAAAAAATGGTACCTCAGGGCAAAATTAATTTGCATTTCACATATAATGACTGATATCCTGTACTGCATTTTCTATGACTTTTATTATATTTTTTCACATATTTTCTATTGGCTGTCAGTCTTTTTCTTACCATTTTTCAGGAGCCATTAATTTATTATAGACTTTAGCCTTTTTCTTTTGGAAATCTTTTTCCCTCCTTTTGTTATTAGTTTCTAAATCTTGAATGTGATGGTGTGTGGTCAAGGCAGAAATTCTATTTATTTTTAATTTTGATGAAGCCATAGTTAAACAAACATAGTTATTGGATGTATTATTTTGGTACAAGTCAAAATTCTGCTGTTAAAATTTTCAGACTTAAGTGGAATGAAAGATAAACCCAACAAAATGATATAACAATGTGATATATGACAAGGTAGAGGGCAGTAAAAGATATGAGTGTAGCTCTGTCCCAGCTATGAAATCTGATACAATCAGTAATATTCTACCCACCATACCTATGAAATAATAATATTGTACATGTTGCACTAAATTTTACCTAGCTAAAAAAAATCTTCTCAAGTTGATGTTTTTCTTCCTTATATAACTTCATTCTCCTTAAGAATAAACACACACTGTTTTACTTTAATGTCCTCAGAGAGTGTTATATTTAACTTTCAATAAATATATTGACTTAATTAATGTAATCTTTGGAAATTGGTTTCTCTTCTAAGACGTGGGATTTTCTGTTTGATATCTACTAAATGAATAAGTCAGATAGAAAGAACTTTGGTCCCTTGAATCAGAGATCAATATAGTACAATAATTTATGATAGCATTAGTCCAATTGTTTTGACAAAGAAATGTGTGCCGAAGGGAAGATGATAGCTCTGTGAAGTCTATCTCTGTTGATTCAGCACAAGCTCCTATATTTTCCCCATAGTATCATGCATTAGAGAGTATTCTCCAGAGAAACACAATAGAATATATGTAGATATATTGGAAGTGATTTATGATGGAAATTGGCTCATGAAATTATGGCAATTGAGAAGTTCCTGGATCTTCTGTCTGTAAGCTGGAGAACCAGAGAAACTGTTGATGTAATTAAGTCATAGTCTGAAGGTCTGAGAACCAGAATAACAAATTTTTGAACTTCCAGACCAAAGCTGAATGCCTGATAATTGGGGGTATTTGTAGTGTAAGTCCTCAAATCCAACAGCCTTAGAATGAGGAGGTCTGATGTCCAAGGATAGGAGAAGATGGATGTCCTAGCTCAAGAAGAGAAAGAGTGAATTTGTTTTGCCTCAATCTTTTTGTCCTATTCAGGTGGGCCTTCAGTTGATTTGATGATACCCATCCACACTGGGAAAGGTGATCTTTATTCCATTTAATATTCAAAGATTAATCTCTTGCAAAAACACCTCACAGACACACTCAGAAATAATGTTTTACTAGCTATCTAGGTATCTTTTAACCCAGTGAGTGTGACACATACAATTAATCATCACGTATGGCAACAGTGTCATCTGTATTTTTGGCATACATAATACTGAGTTCTTCAACTACCAACATATCCTATTTACATTTCTGAATTTGTCTATTCAAACAAATGCTGCCTCTGTTTTACACTGAGATGTATCAGTCTGTAAATTGCTGCATTAAGGATAACCACTGCAAATAAAAATAGTAACAAATTTAAAGAGAATACCATTCACTAAGAATATACTATTTCCCACATTCTTTATTTCTAATTTTACAAAGATCTTAAAAGTTCATCAAATAAAACTGAGCCAGAAATAGTACATAACAGGCTTAATTTAATGTGAGTCTATAATAGAGCTGGAATTCACATCTATATCATTCTGATTTTAAAAGTGTTTTTTCATCACACCATGAACTCACCAGGACTTTTACTGAGATAAGATTTAACAGTATTCATTCAAGTTTTCTATATTATATTGCAAATGATGTGATTGGACCCAATTCTACATATTTAAACAATAGTAACAGAAGACTTTATTAATTGTATTTTTTGCTGCTATGTGTATAATTAAAAACATACATAATTTCCTCAATGTCTGCCTTCCTCTAAAAATATCCTTCTAAAAGTTTTGAATCAAGCAGGATTTTACATAAAATAGAATCCATTCAGATGGTTTCAATAAAGGTAATTTAAAGATAGGGCTGGTTAAAGATGTAGCAGTATTAAAAAAAAAATAGGAGTACATTATACCACTTCTTGAGAATCAAAGACTGAAAATGAGGAAATGGGGAGAGCTGGAGCCAAGGGTGAGAGGCTACTTAATGGAATGTAAACTCACAGTACAATGTACTCCAGCCAGAGAAATAACTCTAAATAAACAGGGGGTTGGAGGTAAATGTTACCAATTCTCAGCTTTCTTATTTTGCTCAATCTAAGTGGCTAAACCTAACTATGAACTAGGTGGTCTGGGAGCTCATATGAAGCAGTCTATTGGTTTCAGCTTCCTAATGTATAGAGCAAGACAAAGATGGGTGGAGACCAGATAGGAGGGTATGTGTAGAAGAAGAGGAATCAAATAAAAAATAACCAACTCAAGCTTTAACATTGATGACAAAGATATGTTTAAAAATACTCCCTGTCTACAACAGTAGAAAACTTACAAATAAAAATTCTTTACGTAACTGTAATAATTTAAATTATCCCATTTATTCTCTAACATATATTCTCCTGCTTTTCTTAATTTTATTTTTTCTTCTAAGTAACAACTTTATGTTGCACTGAATTTAGAAAATGTAGTAAGTGGTACTGAAAAATGCAAGATATAAAGAAAAACTAATCATATAAAATAAAAATAATATAACTAATATAAAACTAATAATAGTACAAAATTCATAACAAAGCAAATGTTAAATATGTTTCACAGATCACACAAAATACAAATATACTTATATTTATAATCTTAAAAATATTTCATGTATATTAGAAAATTATAAAAGTAAATGTATAATTCTCATAACTGGTAAAATAGAAATCATTGTCTTTCTTTTTCTACTTCACAAACTGAATACTTTTAGCAAATGTTGCTGAAATAAAACCACAGGATGACAACACATTAACTTAAACATACTTGATGACCTCTAAGAGATGCAAAAGGCAACTATAGACTGCTAAAGATGAAGGCACAACTCCAGTTGTTTTTACTGATGAGGAAATTGAGGCCCAAACATTTCATATAACTCATCCATGTGTCAGATTAAGATTAGAGTCTAGATCTTTTGGTTGTTCTGTTCTTTGCCTTAATCCCAAGAGACTTCTCATATACAAAGTGCATTTTCAAATTCTGTCTTTACATAAAGAACTTTAAACAAGGACCCACAGCATCAGAGCATATCTCAGATTTGTGTACTGTCTGTAGTTTACTATGAAGGGATAAGGCTGGAGGTGGAGGACTCAGATGAAAGAAAATAAATGCTTAACAGGATAAAAGAACAAGTCATATTTGAGAGTAATTAAATGCACAGAATCTGTTTGTGTCCTCTCTTATTTCCTTGAGCAGTGGTTCGTAGTTCTACTTGAAGAGGTCCTTCACATCCTTTGTTGTATTCCTAGGTATTTTATTCTCTTTGTAGCAATTGCGAATGGGAGTATAGCCATAATTTGGCTCTCTGTCTGTTATTGCTGTATAGGAATTCTTGTGATTTTTGCACATTGATTGTGTATCCTGAGACTTTGCTGAAGTTGCTTATCAGCTTAAGGAGATTTTGGGCTTAGATGATGAGGTCTTCTAATATACAATCATGTCATTTGCAAATAGAGACAATTTCTTTTCCTAATTGAATACCCTTTATTTCTTTTGCTTGCCTGATTGCTCTGGCCAGAACTTCTGATGCTATGTCAAATAGGATTAAGAAAGGTGAGAGAGGGCACCCTTGTCTTGTGTCAGTTTTCAAAGGTAATTCTTCCAGTTTTTGCTCATTCAGTATTATATTGGCTGAGGTTTGTTATAAATATCTTTTATTATTTTGAGATATGTATCATTAATACCTAGTTTATTAAGAGTTTTTAGCATAAAGCGCTGTTGAATTTTGTTGAAGGCCTTCTCTGCATCTGTTGAGACAATCATGGTTTTTGTCTTTGGTTCTGTTTATGTGATGGATTACATTTATAGCTTTGCATACTTTGAACCAGCCTTGTATCACAGGGATGAAGCCGACTTGATCATGATGGATAAGCTTTCTGACATGCTGTTGGATTCAGTTTGCCAGTATTTTATAGAAAATTTTTGCATCAATGTTCATCAGGGATATTGGCTGGAAATTTTCTTTTTTAGTTGTGTCTCTGCCAGGTTTTGGTATCAGGATGATATTGGTCTTATAAAATGAGTTAGGGAGGATTCCCTCTTTTTGTATTGTTTGGAATAGTTTCAGAAGGAGTGGTACCAGCTCCTCTTTGTATGTCTGGTAGAATTCAACAGTGAATGCATCTGGATCTGGACTTGTTTTGGTTGGTAGGCTATTAATTGCTGTCTCAACTTCAGACCTTGTTATTGGTCTACTTTGTAGTAATCCTGATGGTAGTTTGTATTTCTGTGGAATCGGTGGTGATATCCTCTTTATCAGTTTTTATTGCATCTATTGGATTTTTCTCTCTTTTCCTTTCTATTAGTCTGGCTTGCAGTCAATCTATTTTGTTGATCTTTTCAAAACACCAGTGCCTGGATTCACTGATTTTTTTTTAGAGGTTTTTTTGTGTCTCTGTCTCCTTCAGTTCTGCTCTGATCTTAGTTACTTCTTGTCTTCTGCAAGCTTTTGCTTGATCTTGTTCTAGTTATTTTAATTGTGACGTTACACTGTCGATTTTAGATCTTTCCTTGCCTCATATGTGGGCATTTTGTGCTATAAATTTCTCTCTAGACAATGCTTTAAATGTGTCCCAGTGATTCTGGTATGTTATGTCTTCATTCTCATTGGTTTTGAAGAACATCTTTATTTCTGCCTTCATTCCATTTTTAATCCAGTAGTCATTTAGGAGCAGGTTTTTCAGTTTCCATATAGTCGTGCAGTTTTGAGTGAGTTTCTTAATCCTGAGTTATAATTTGATTTCACTGTGGTCTGAGAGACTCTTTGTTACGATTTCCATTCTTTTGCATTTGCTGAGGAGTGATGTACTTCCAATGATGTGGTCAATTTTAGAGTAAGTGCAATGTGGTGAAACATTCCATGCTCATGGTTAGGAAGAATTAATATTGTGAAAATGGACATATTGCCCAAAGTAGTTTATAGATTCAATGCTATCACCATCAAGCTCCCATTGACCTTCTTCATCAAACTGGAGAAAACCACCTTAAACTTCATATGGAACCAAAAAAGAGCTACATAGCAAAGACAATCCTAAGAAGAAAAAGAAAAGCTGGAGGCATCACACTACATGACTTCAGACTATGCTACAAAGCTACAGTAATCAAAACAGCATGGTACTGGTACCAAAACAGAGATATAGACCAATTGAACAGAACAGAGGCCTGAGAAGCAATGCCACACACCTACAACCATCTGATCTTTGACAAACCGACAAAAACAAGTAATGGAGAAAGGATTCCCTGTTTAATAAATGGTGGTGGGAAAAATGGCTAGCCACGTTCAGAAAGCTGAAATAGATCTATTCCTTACACCTTGTACAAAAAGTAACTGCAGATGGATTAAAGATTTAAACATAAGACCTAACACCATAAAAAGCCTAGAAGAACACCTAGGCAATGCCATTCAGATCATAGGTATAGGCAAGGACTTCATGACTAAAACACAAAAAGCAAGGGTAACAAAAGCCAAAATAGACAAATTGGGTCTAATTAAACTTAAGAATTTCTGCACAGCAAAAGAAACTATCATTAGGGTGAACTGACAACCAACAGAATGGGAGAAAAATTTTGCAATCTGCCCATCTGACATAGGGCTGATAACCAGAATCTGCAAAGAACTTAAACAAATTTACAAGGAAAAAACAACCCCAACAACAAGTGGGTGAGGATATGAACAGACACTTTTAAAAAGAAGACATTTATGCAGCCAACAAACATATAAAAAAGCTCATCATCACTGGTCATTAGAGAAATGCGAATCAAAACCACATTGAGATACCATCTCACACAGTTAGAATGTCAATCATTAAGAAACCTGGAGGCAACAGACTTGGAGAGGATGTGTAGACATAGGAAAGCTTTTACACTGTTGGTTGGAATGTAAATTAGTTCAACCATTGTGGAAGACAGTATGGCGATTTCTCAAGGATCCAGAAATAGAAATACCATTTGACCCAGCAGTCTCATTATTGGGTATACACCCAAAGTATTATAAATCCTTCTATTGTAAAGACACATGCACAGGTATGCTCATTGCAGCACTGTTTACAATAGCAAAGAGTTGGAACCAACCCAAATGCCCATCAAAGATAGACTGGATAAAGAACATGTGGCACAAATACACCATGGAATACTATGCAGTCATAAAAAAGAATGAGTTTATGTCCTTTGAAGTGATATAGATGAATCTGGAAATCATCATACTCAGCAAACTGATGCAAGAACAGAAAACCAAACACCACATGTTCTCACTCCTAAGTGGGTGTTGAACAATGAGAACACATTAACACATGGAGGAGAACATGAAACATGACACGCTGGGGCCTGTTGGGGGTGGGAGAGCTAAGGGAGAGATAGCAGGGCATGGGGGGATTGGGGAGGGATCAGATTAGGAGAAATACCTAATATAGATGGTGGGGGAATGGATGCAGCAAACCACCATGGCATATGTATACCTATGTAACAATTCAGCATGATCTGCCCATGTACCCCAGAACTTAAAGTATAATAAAAAGAAAAAAAAATAAAGAAATGCACAGAATCAATATGACTTGTTAATTTATTGAGTGGGGGAACTAAAAGAAAAACATAAAGCATAACTCCATGTTTATGGATTAAAAAACTAGATGGATAGTGGTTGTCATTCACTGAAATTTGAAATGAACTAGTACATGAAAGTGTGAGCAGAAGACAAATAATTCCATTCTACATAAGTCAAAGTGTAGTGGCTGAAGGTTATCTACATAGGCATTGGGTTTGAGATAAAAAATATGGAATTTTTCATCATTTGCATATACCTCTGAAGCCTTTAAACTAATAATGATTTTAGAAGAATTGTGAAAAACCTGCAATGGTAAACAGTAGGTAATGTATGTTTATATACACCTTTCTAGAAGAAAGTTTGTAATTTTCATTAGATTCTAAAAAGTTTCTCTTCTGCATATTGCTAGCCAGTGATCCAAGCACCAGTTATCTGTACAAGAAACCCCCATGACACAAGATTTTCTACATAAGAAACTTACGCATATATCCCTGAACTTAATCTAAAACTTAAAAAATAGCTAATAGTGGCAATAAGAAAAGTAAAATGTCCATGGTCATGGAGGATATTAAAATAATTACAAGAAAAAAAAAAGATTCTCTAGTCCCCTAGTGCTTCCTGAAGTCTTGCAAAAGAATGAAATAATTATAATCTAGGGAAAGCTGACAGATGAAAAAGGAGTGACTATATTACAATTCTTGAACTAAGTTTTTTCTTCATATTGAGTGGTATTTTATAAGGCCACTGAATTTTTGGGTAATAACAAGTTTCCTCAGCAGGAACATTTTAATATGGTTTTGATTGTTTCCATATTTAGATACTTCAAAAATCTGTGGTTGACAAAATGCCAGAGACAATGTTATCAAGTGTTCTCTACTCTATACAGTTCAGAACCTTCTCAACCAAGACACTCTGGAAAAAAATAACTCTCTCATGACATAAAAGTCATGTTGTTAGAATATGTTTTAAAAATATTATAATTGAACTTTTCCAAAAGTAGCTCACTGATATGTCAATGTACTACTTGTTTTAGGTGTGAGTACAACAGAGATATGTCTTGTGGAAGAAAAGCCCTAAATTATGTACATAGGAATCCCATATTTATTCAGACTTCTATCAATTATTCATATCAGAGAAATGTATCATCATCTTATTTCTCATGATAGTAAATTAGAAAAAATAGAAAGAGAACATTTAAAATTTGAGGATATACTGCTGCTCACCTGAAACATTGAAGTCAATTCCAATTCTCCACTCCCCCAAACTAATTTTCAGTTTCACAAACTAATTTTTGAAATGTGCTTTATATAAGATGTCTTTGATGCTTTTTCAAATGACATATAGGCTAAAATATTTCAATTCGATATTTATATTTTAAACCTTGAAAATCGTTTGCCTAGCATCTATAGTTCCCATCACATGAAGGTATTTTCTGTAGTGTGTGTATTTAGTAAGTGAAAAAGAAGTGTGATGTTAAATAATTGTACGTTAGATGAAATATTTTAATACAAATATCATAAATGTATTGATAAAGAAAGATACCACCTCTGACATACTGTAAATGAAATAATTATAAGAATAAGAATGACGGCTGGAAGGGTAGCATTTTACTTCATTGTATTCTTTAGTCTTTGTTAACTTGTTAATAAAATACCAATGCACGCACAAATAAATGATGAAAATAAATCATATAAAGGTTTACACTCAAACAATTATCAGAATTAAGGAAGAATTTCCCTTGACTACAGAGATAAAGAACTATTATAACTGGCTGATATTAGCATATTGTCTGCTGTTTGAGTGTAAATTTCTTTTTCAGATGACAAAGGAGTATCTACTTCTTTCCCAGTTATTTATACTCTTGCTTAAAGAGGCTTATGAACCATCCAAAAAATTGAGGTGCTCAACCTGTACAGTGGGAGCTCCTTCTAATATCACCTTCACTATTTTTCTTTCTGTATATATACAGTATAAATTAAATATATATTCATTGAGATTATCCTGTATTCTAGACAATGTGTTTTTCACCAGCAATAGTGAACACAACATAGGTTCTGGTTTCATAGATATTATAATTTAAAGTGTGATACAGACAAGTAAACAAGTAATTATAAAGTTGTTTTGAATGTTACAATATCAGTAGGTTGATAAGTGTTCTGGGAGTATTCATTCAGAAAGCATATAACCCACTCTTTGGGATTTCTCAAAAACAACTGTGTAAATCTCAACTTTATCCCTTGTAGTTGGGTAACCACTGAATGGTTTTAAGCAGAGCAGAAATATAATCGAGTGTGCTCTTACAAAAGATCAGTAGTGTGTGACCAATTCTTGCAATACCAGTACCTCTGTCTACTGTCATATTAAGAGTTCATTTCTCAATAATAGATCTAAAGAAATTTATTTAGATCTTCTAGTATTTGGTAGAAGTCTAAATAAATTTATTTAGATCTTCTAGTAATTGATAGAAATCTAAATGAATTTAGATCTCAATACTGCAACCTGACTAGCAGCAGGAAAAGGAAAGACAGTAATTCTTAGATTCCAGGTATGTGAGGTCAATGCCAGGAAGAACTTTGGTTCTAACTATTAAGAAAATAACGTTGCTACCCAGAATTTCAGTTAGGATTATATTTAATCTTGTATCCAGGATTACCATATGTTATGGTTTGTCTAGGACAGCTGATTGCTATCTATTGTCTTTTAGACCGCAAATCTATGGTCATGTTTATAAAATTCTTAAATAATTATGGAGTAAAGTAAATACATGCTCTATTCTGAGTCAATTTAGAAATCAGAAATGAAATCAGGCATTTTAACATGAAAGAATTTACTACAAAACTGTTTTAACCAAGGTATCACAAAGGTAATAATTGCAGGTGACAACTGAAATCTTTAGGACTGGATAATCAAAGGCAAGAGACTGAAATGATTACAATTTAGTGACTTGGAGAAGGCTCCCATGATGATGAATATCAAATTTCTGAGGAGTGGGTGCTGAGCAGTAGGTGCTAGTGTTTCTGAGGGCCTGTGATGGAACTGATTCTGCAAGCGTTGGGAAAAATGCAAATTCGATTCAATTGCTGGAGCTATTAGAACAAATTTTTTCCCAAATGTTAGAAACCTGGGGCTGAGGAAAGCTGAAAGGAACAGAAAGCAGGCAGAGGGCTCAAGGAAAAGTCTCCAGCCCTGCAGTCACCCTCTAGCTCTCTATTGGCAGAGCATAACTAGCAATGCTGATGGGCAAGGGAGAAATGTCTTTTTGCACATGGAGTCCGAAAACTGCATACTCATTTACTGCTCATTTATTGGCACACTGGAAAATGCTTATAAAGAAAAATGAAGATAATTTTTAATTAGATTTTTAAATTTTGACCTATGTAGTTAAGGATATCAGAATATCAGAACAATGAACCTTGTTTTTCCTCAAAGTCTGCCTTAATGCACATTATTTTAAAAGGAATATAAAGTGTATTAAATATTAGATCAGATATTAAGATGCAAGTAAATGCCTTTTATATGACAAAGGCATTTACTTTCACTAATATACTTGGTCTATTTTTTCATATGTGAAATAAGTTGTCTTAAGTGTAATAGATCCACATAAATATTCTGCTTTTGCAAAATTAAAGTTTGCTGTGCTCTGTTTTTACTGTACATAGGCACATCATAGATATGCCCTTAGGTATACCATTAGTAAAGATGATTGAATTTTTACCTTATTTGCAAGCATGACCATGGTTTTTTACTTTGTATGTCCTTCAGGCCTCATCAGAGCACAAAGTTCCAAGCGATTTCAAAGAGTTTTCTGTACTCGGAGCAGCTCTATGGGGCATGGAAGATGAGAAATGAACTGACACCAGAGGTGCAATGAAAGGTAAAACTCATAGCATCACCACAGCTCTTAGGTAAGTGGCAGGCTAAATTACTGCACCTGGATATATGAATCTCATGGGTTCATGATGGAAAGCATGATAAGCGTTTAAGACTGAAAATAAATCTGAGTTTGTTCACTGGTTGCAGGAAAAGTTTTCCTAACCAACTAATGTGGGCAACATTTCATTATTCTTATGGAAATGTGTCCACTTTCATGTTTATAGAAGGAAATAATAAATAAATGAATAATCAAACATAAAAGGAAACTATAGCATCCACAGTAGGCATTCCATGTATGCTATTTAGATAAAAACAGTCCCTTCAAAGTCCAGTATGATTTTAAAAGCCTGGTATTTACAATGGTATGATTTCTAGGGAAATTAAGAAATTAAATACAGACCCAGAAACATACAGAAGAAACTCTGTATATCCATTTGTACCAGCCTCTCTTCTCTCTGAAAGATTGGCCATTGGAAAGTGAAGGAAAATTGGATTCAGACACTTTGTCCTCTGATGCAAATTGTTGCAATAACTTGTCATAAACAGGAAAATATAAAATTAAATGCAGTGTTTATATAACATATAAATGTTAAAAAGAGCACAGTATTACAAAATGTAGTGGTTTATACTTTAGGTAGCTTGTATGTGTACTTAATAAAATATTATAAAGATTTGCTTTTTTGAGAACTTAAATCTTTGAATAATTGTGATCTGATATTAATCAATCTGAAATCTATACTCCAAGATTTAAGATTTTTATTCTCTCTCAATTTAAATATTTGCACTTGTGGACTTCTCAACTTTTTCTTTATTTTCATGAAGATTCTCACGTTACAAGTATCACTTGCAGAGTTCTTAGGGATCGTATTAGTATTATTTTACAGTTTATTGATAATGGCATGATTTTAGAAATCATCAGTCTTTTGGAAGGTTATAATCAAGAACACATTTCCTTTTTTAGCTGAATGACAGGATATCTGTTTAAAATGAATACTTAAAAGCAGCTTGAATTTCATTCTTCATGCTCATCATTTACAAAATTTTCTAGAGGAATATTATTTCATCTGGAATGTACCTTAAAATACAAATGATAAAAACTGATTGAGAGATACGTTAGGCTCAACAAAACACATTACAATTATTATCTTTTTAATTATGTCAAAAACGATTGCTTATAAAACAAAATTTTATGAACATATTGTCTTAAAATCAGCTATATTCCATAAGTCTCTTCTCACTATCTTTCTCTCTAATGTGTTAGCAATCATTCTGTACAGTTTGTATTAATGTGTCTTATATTCTACCTCTATTCCTGTTATCAGGCTTCACTTTAACTAGTTATTCTGGGTATTCTCTTTACCTGGAAATGAAATTGTGTAATTGGAAGAAGAGATTCCCTGTAATTGGCAATAGGTTTCCTCCTCTAAAATGATAGTTTTATTTATTTATTTTTCTATATTCTGGGATATGATGCTGCCTCTTGGTACGGATTGAAATTTACAGTGTTGTATACCACTGGTGATTTTCTAATGACTGGAAGCTTAAAGGGGCCCCAGTTGCAGCCGCTGCTGCCATCGTGTTCTTCAACTTTACTTCTTGAAACAACCTTCTCCAAAGTTTCATAAGAGCATCTGCTTTTCACTGCATGGTATTTGGCTCCAAAATTCACACCTGCAGTTCTGATATCTTTTATTTATGCTTTATTATTTCTGCTTGAATAACCTACTTTTACTAGAAATTTAGCCCATGAAACTTTGAAGATACAGGATGAGAACCCACCTACATGGCCCAAGGACCACATGTCTTGATAAGAGAAAGATTATTTTCGATTCAAAACACTAAGATTGTTCCCAGTTTAGTGTTTATGAATTTGTTTTTCATATTAAAAATAAAAAAGTAAAGTGAATAAATAAATGAGGAAAGGATAAAAAAAGAAAACAGAAGAAAACACAAAAGAAGGAAGAAAGGAAGGGAAGAAGGGAGGGAGGAAGGGAAGAAGGGAGGGAGGGAGGGAGAAAGGAAGTTCTAACTGGGGAGCCCACTGTGAGGACAAAGCATCAGCAGTGTCATTGCCAGCAACCTTGGCAGCAACAGGAGTCAGGGATATTCCAATAGGCATCATTTTTCACGCATTGTTACCAGTCTTGGCACAGTCATTAACAGCATTAGAGGTGTCATCAATACTTTCAAAACCTCTTTGTAGAGATAGCCCCTTCAGCAGACACTGATGGAAATTTCAATGATTCCCTTCAGAGGACTTGGTGGTTTAAAAAGTTCAAAGTAATTAAAGAAAATGATAGATGTCATATGAATTATTCCTAAGAGTAGATTTTGGATCACATGTAAAACAGCCTTTAGCAACTTGCAAAATTGGAGGAAATTGATAAGCACAGTTGGAGTTTCTGTAAAATGTGTAGGAATGGTGCGAAAATAATGCTATATTGTAACATTTATTGTGGCTCCTTATTTACTTCTTATTCAGTGCACCTTGTGAGATGCAAGCCACATGAAATTCTGACACTTACATAGTCTGTCGTTCTTTATTTTCTTGCTGTGATGGTAAATGGATACACAGCAGGATTTGGGATTTAATTTCTCCAGGAAGATGCAAACAAGTGTTTCAAGTTGTTAATTTATTCATCCAAATTCCTCACAGTAGGTGATCTTTGCTTCATGCTGTAATGTTTAATATTAGATATTTCTTCACAGTGTTAATGTAAAATTGCTTTTATTAATACAGATATTCCTTCATAATTCCCCCAAATCTATATGGCACTGTCATCCTTTTAGTATTCCAGGTTATAAATTTTAAAGGCTTTTATTTTTGAGACAGAGTCAGCTCATTGAAGCCTCCATTTCCTGAGTTCAAACAATTCTCCTGCCTCAGCCTCCCCAGTAGCTGGGATTACAAGTGCTCGCCACCATACCCAGCTAATTTTTATAGTTTTAGTAGAGATGGGGTTTTCACCATGTTGGCCAGGTTGGTCTCTAACTCCTGACCTCGTGATCCACCTGCCTTGGCCTCCCAAAGTGCTGGGATTACAGGCATGAGCCACTGCACCTAGCCTTAAAGCCATTTTTGACTACATATTATTGTGACTCTACACCTCAATGCACGAAAGTCATTAATTAAAACATCTGAACTCACTAACATACCGTTTTTCATCTAACTCACACAAGCAGTGAAGAGAAAATAAAATCAAAGAATAAAAATAGAATAAGTAATAGTTAACATTAGGACTAAGTCATTAAGAAAAATCATGGTAAGCAAAAATAAGTAACCCCAGCTTAGCCCAATTAACTGCAGCTGCAAACTGATATCACAGCCCACATTCTAGGCTAGTCATAAAACCTGTATTTAGAGAAAGTAGAGGTAAATCAGACCTAGAACAACTCCCTCTTTACTTAAATAAGAGCACCAGAGCATCTTTAGGTCTGCAGTCTGCACATACTTCAGCAATTCCTATTTTTCTGGTCTCCTTGGGTGTTCTCCTCAACTACACAACCTCCTACCTCAGCTATAAGGTTATAAGGTCAAATAACCAGGAAGCCCAAGATTGTAAAACTTCATTAACTGTCTTTGTCTGAAACCTGTTTCCTGCATTGTTTTCCTGCCTCAAATTGTATAAAAGCAGTATGTTCTCTTTGTTCAGGGATGGGGACCATTATGGGCAGTGAAGCCACTATCAGCCGAAGCTCCAATAACGAGATTCTCTTGTGTCTCTTGGTCTCTCTTTTCTTCTCAGCTGGAATTTTCACAATAGCAGAACATGAATTCAGATAACTGTTTGTTTCCATCTCTGGATAATAATAATAGCTTCTTAAGCGTCTCTCTTAGTTTTTTTCTCTTTTTAATTATTCGTTCATATTACTGCTAATCTTCTCAAAACTAATTTTATCTTGACATGTAATAGGAGAATAATGTAATCCTCTGTTCAAAAGCCTATAATATCTTTATGTTGCCTATCACATTAAATATAAATTCATCTGATTTGTGTGATTTTTCAAATAATTTGGTTCTAGATCATTTTTCTCAATTTAGCCCATTACTTAATCAGGAAGTCTTTCAGTAAAGTAATTTAGTAAGTATAAATACTAATTTGGTAAGTTCTGCCTTTCCAATGAGAATGTAAACTTATTGAGGGCAAGGGAAATTCCTAATACTTCTCTTTGATTTTTCACAGAAATTACAGTAATTTCAAAAATGTAGTTTTTAAAATAATCATAGATTTATAAATTAATTTTGAAAAAATAAAATCAGTTTCAAATGTTGCTAAAACATTTATTTCATATCAACTATAAGTTATGTAAAATAAAGTTGAAAGCAAAAAGTTTGTATGGTTCAAGAATTATTATGACATCATTCATATTTTAATGTTCTTTGTTCATAGTTGAAAAAATAGTTCACCATGTTTTCTAAAAGACAAAATGCTTTTCTATTGTAAATTGTTTATAGACTTGTTTCCAAACCTCTATCCACTGTCTTTATATGAAAACTGCTTTGTATATTTCATAATAGTCGTGGAAATTCCAATGCACAGCTTACACCTTCTTTGATAATTGCCTACTGCATTGTCATTGCATATGTCAAGCTCCCTTACAAAACAAGAATTTAGTGGAACTTAAATAGTGTTAGTGTTGTTTTATTTATTTATAACACATCTTGTTCAATTTACTTTCCAAAATACATATTTTTATAATGAAAACCAACTTCTGCTCACCTAAAAATAACATTATGTTTCATCTCTCAATGTCACAAAACTGTCACAACTTTTGAGGTATACTCTGAGATTTTTAGTTTATATTTGGTATTGCATAGGGAAATAAGTTTATTTGTTCAAAAGACATTAAAGACTTTAAACTAATGGTGTTAAATCCATTGCTTTTAACCCACTGAGACTATTTGTTTTTCTTCTCCATTGTGCACTCAAGTATATGCTATTTTGTTGATATTTTATACTTAACATATCGGAGACCAAGTTTATTACTTTTACCCAGCAAATTTTTCATTTCTCCAACACCTGGAAGTTTTCAGTCATACTAAAGCAGCCTCATTGTCTGAGGTAAATATCAAGGTTCTTGGTCTAACAGCCAAAGAAATCCAGGTCATGGACACACACACACAGAGTGAGATTGGAGCAGAAGTTTAATACATAAAAGGAAAGAACAGCTCTCTGTCGCAGGGACGGGTCCTGAGTGAGTTGCCAAGTTGTAGTAAAATGTCAGGGATTTAATACATGGGCTAGTGAGGAGGGGTGTCTTACTTTCCTAAGGCCTGAAGATTTAGTTGGGACCAGGTGTGTTAGCTGCATAGAGCAGGGTTTTCTATCAGTTTTCATCCCATTCCTTGATTACTTAGGCAGACTCTTAGTTTCCACTGCTCTGTGCTGTTTTGTTTTGCTTCTCTGAAAGGGAAAGTTTCTGTATCTGTTCCCAGACATCTTCTTGCAGCTGCAGGGATTCCTTCCCCAAAACTCCCAAGTCCGCTGTTAGCTTCCCTATCTTAGTGTGCCTAAAGGAAAGGAATGTACCTATTAAGGCCCATTGTTTGTACTGGGGCCCATTTTATGAGTATGAAGTTTGGGGATTACCCAGGAAACTCCTGCAACTTCTTTCTGTGCCCAGGTTGTTTATCTGTGTTTTTACAGTCTGATCTTTCAGGTTGCTCTTTTTTAGAAGAGAAATTATTTCTTTGAACTGCGTGAAGTTACAAAGGGAGCTATGTTCAGCTGCTTTTTGTTAGAAAGAAAGTATTCTGCCAAGGACTCTCTTTACCCTGTTTACGGAAATAATTTATTTCTATCTGCTATAACAAACTCCTCCCCTCAGGAATGAAATTCCTAACTGCTGTTAGGAGGTATTGGGCAAGAAATTCTTCGGGTTACTTCCCGCTAGAGAGGGATGTGGTATGGGAATAGCAGCTAGGGCTCCTCCTGGGTCAATCAAAGCATCCCTGGTAGAAGGGCAGTTTCATTTTCAGCTCCATTTGCAGGACCATTTGATGCCTGATGGTTTCTAGGTGAGAATAAATGAACTTTCCAAGGAGGTTTAGAATATAGGGTTTACAGGGAGGGGAGCATCACACACTGGGGTCCGTCGTGGAAAACAGGGAAGGGACAGCAGGGGGTGGGGCATTGGGGAGGGATAGCATGGGGAGAAATGCCAGATATAGGTGATGGGGAGGAAGGCAGCAAA
>CAUYLG010076214.1:0-83342 GCA_963573385.1 Cacajao melanocephalus | reverse complement strand
TTTTCATCCCTTATTCCTTCCTGTCTCCATTGTTAAGCACAATTATTGGCATAAAAGAGGTTTTTAATACCCATTTTTAGATTGCATTCTAGCCTGGGCAATAGAACAAGAATCCTGTTCTCTCTCCCTCTTTCTCTTCCTTTCTTTCTTTCTTTCATTCTTTTTTTTTTCTTTCTTTCACTCTTTCTTCCTTTCTTGTTTTCTTTTTCTTTCTTTAAAAATAAAAATAAAAAAGAATATGGTGCCATAAGGAAAAAAACAGGTAGTCAAAATCAGTGCTGCTTAATATATACAATCAAAACAAGACAAGAATTGGATAAAAAGGCGGCTGAGAGTGACTGCACCAATAAAATCCTTCCTTTCCCAGTTCCTGGATCTGAGCCAGTTTTCAGGTCTAGACTCATATATACATACATGTGTGTGTATATATGTGTAAAATGACTCCCAAGTCCATCCCCAAAGGAACCTATGGCCATTAACTCAGGCAACTATAAAGTAGGGAAAGGAAAATACCCAGACATTTCAAAGACTATGGGTCACAGAGTCTGATTTTTTATTGGTATACAGAATCATGGAGCATCACTGTGGCCCTATTATAGGAGTAGGAATACAGGAACCAAGTAATAAATGGAGTTCTGGCCCAAGTCTAGCTTATAATGGGTCCACTGGTCCACAGACCTACCTAGCAGTCATTTCTCTAATCCCTCAATGTATAAATGGGATTGGCATACTTGGCAGTTGGGGTAACTCCAACCCTGGGTCTTTGACCTGCGGAGTAAGAGCTATCACACAGGAAATGGCCAAGTGAAACCATCTGAAAATATCTCTCCATCCCCTGGGTGTAAATCAAAACCAAAATTGTGTAGAGGGCAGAGGTAAAGGGAATGGAAATAATTAGTGTCACCTTTAAGGATCTCAAAGATTCAAGGGTAGTAGTCCCTAAATATATCAATTTAATTCAAAAGTCTGGCACCTGCAGGAACCAGTTGGATCTACCACAAGCTCAAACAAGTAGCAGCCATGACCACATTGCCATGCTAGATGTAGTATGTTTGTTACAGCAGATAAATACAGCCTTGGGTACATGGCATGCAGCCATTTATATGGCAAATAAGTGCCTTTCTATCCTAATCAGAAAAGAGGATGAGAAACAGTTCACTTTCACATGGAACAAACAAGAAAATGCATTTATGGTTTTGCCTCGGGGCTATGTTAACTCCACTCTATCATAATATAGTCTGCAGAGATCTGGACTCAGAACAGCACATAGATCCATTATATCAATAATATATGTTGATCATGCAAGATGAGCAAGAGGTGACTAGCATGCTGAAGGACTTGGTGAGATATATGTGTTCCTGAAGGGGTAAAGAAAAACCCTACAAATATTCAGGCATCTGCCATTTCAATGAAGTTTTAAGAGTCCAGTGGTCACAATCATGCCAACACATCCCCTCCAAAGCAAAAGACAAATAGCTGTATCTTGTATCCCTGACTATGAAAAAGGAAGCACAATGTCTGGTAGGCTCCTTCAGATTCTAGAAGTAACACATTCTATACAGAGGAATACCGCTGTGGCCCATATACTGGTTGACACGAAAGGCTGCCAGTTTTCAGTGGGGGCAACAACTCTGCAGCAAGTCCAGGCTATAGTGCAAGCAATCCCTATGTGGTTGGAGGTACAAATGGTGGGAAAAGATGCAGTGTAGAGTTTATAGCAAGGAAGAGAATAAAAATGCAGGCCCCTAGAGTTCTGCAGGAAAGCCATGCTATTAGAAAAACAGCTCCTAGTGTGCAACTATATCCTGGTAGTGTAGAGTTTATAGCAAGGAAGAGAATAAAAATGCAGGCCCCTACAGTTCTGCAGGAAAGCCATGCTATTAGAAAAACAGCTCCTGGTGTGCAACTATATCCTGGTAAGAGGTGGAATGCTTCATCACTAGGCACCATGTGTCCAGACTTTCCATAATGAGCTGCATTCACTAGGACTCGCCAGGTCATAAAGCCAGGTGAGCTCAGCAGCAATCCATTATAAGATAGAAATGGCACATCAAGGATCAAAATGAAACAGAACCAAAGGGCACAAGGAAACTGCTATAAGTGGGCAGCCAAGACTTCCCTGGCACCCACCACACCAGCACCCCTTCCTCAGCTCACATCTATAGCTGTTTGGGGTATCCCATATGACCAACTTAAGGAGAAAAAAGCCAAAGCTTTGCTTATAAGTAGGTCAGCTCAGTGTGTGAATGAAAGCTGTAAAAAACAAGTTCATTATAGCCACACTTAGGGGTGACCTTGACAATGAAAACGGAAAATCTTCTTAACAGACAGAGCTTTGAGTGGTACACTTGGTTATAAATTTTATGCAGAAAGAAAAAGGGCCTGAGGTGAGAATATATAGATTCACGGGCAATGGCAAATAGACAATAGACTGGTCAACTGGTTAGAGGCCTTTAAGGCAAGAGGTATGGGTAGAGGCAAATGAATGAACATACGGGAGTGGATGCAAAGTACAAAAATCTTTGTTTCATGTGTTAATGTCCACCAGAAAGTATCCAACACAGAAGAGCCACTGAATAGCCAAGTGGACAAACTGACTCAACTAGCTGACATCAGTCACCCAGAAGTGGCATGACAGGGACATGAATGGAGAGGTCACTGTGGCAGAAATAGAGATGGACGCAGAGAAGGAGATATGGACTCCTATTTACCAAGGCCAACTCTGAACACCAAGCCCCCATATAGCATTACGCCTCAGGCAAATCAACAGGCTATTAAGTGGCAAGCTGACTCCACTGTGCCTCTTCCATCTTGGATGGGCCAGTGATTGGTCTTCACAGGAAGACACTCATTCCAGGTATGGGTTTGCCTTTCCTGTCCATAGAGACTTAGCCAGTACCACTAAATATGGACTTACACAGTATTTAATCAGCAGATACGGAATCCAGCCAAAGGAATCACTTCATAGTGAAAGATTTGTGGCAGTAGGCTCATAACCATGAGCTCCAGTAGGCATATCCACAACAGCTCTATACAAAAGCACCCAGTCTTACAGAGTATTTGAATAGCCTGCTGAAGGCACAGCTAATGTACTAGCTCAGAGACAAAAATGGTGTGCTATCCTCTTGTATGGAGTACGTGCACTGATTCAGAGCTGGGTCCCCAACAAGAATACATGGATCTGAGAGCCAAAAAATGGAAAGAGAAATAGCCCCTACTTGTCATCATTCCCAATGATCTAGTTTGTGCTTTCCATCTCTGCAATGTGGGGCTTTATGAAGTTAGAGGTCCTGGTACCCAAAGTGGGCACACTTTTGCCAGAAGACACATCAAAGGTCACAATAAACTTCAAGTTACAGCTGCAGCCTGAATATTGAGTATTCCTTGTGTCCAAGGACCAGAAAGCAGTAAAAAGAATGCCCATCTTGGCAAGATTAATTAACCTTCATCCTCAGGAGGAAGTAGGACTGCTATAACACAATGGGAACAAGAAGCAGTATGTGTGGGACTCAGATGATTCCCTAGGATAAGATACCAGTTAGTACTCTCTGCCCAGTTGTGACCATAAATGGACAAATGCAACCACTCCACTCTGAGAAGGGTATGGTTCTCAGACTCCTCAGAAATGAGGGTTTGGGTCACACCACTAGGTAAACAACCAACACCAGCAGAAATGACAGCTGAGGGCAAGGGCAATTTAGATGGCATAGTGGAGATGGCTCTAGAACCTTGTGGCTCTCAGACCAGCTACAGTGATGAGCCTGAGACCTGTCTCACTAATCTCTCTCTACATTTCCTCCCTTGGAGGAGATGCTCTCAGAAACTGAAGACGTGGATCTGTGCATCACAAGAAATGGACTGTGGCAGTCACTTGGATCTTCCTTCAAAAAAGAATTGCCATTCAGGTCCAAGGAGTTTGGTTAGCTAACAGCCTCTAGCTGCAGCATGTCCAGAATTCATCTCAGCTTCCCAGTCATGATAATACTGTCCTTGGGCAGCTCTAGCCGGTGACTAAACACGGTAGGTGTACCAGAATCTGGCCATTTCTGCCCATGCAGGACTCCTCTAGCAGGCAATATGTGCTCTGAAGTTCCCTGTTAGGTTGACTGAGATTTTTTCAGATCCACATCACAGACTGAGGCTCTCCCTAACCAATTCTGCTTTCTCCTTGGTTCCTTTCACAAGCATTCCATCCCATAAAACCTCTTGCACTACTATACCCATTTCAATGTCTGCTTCCCAGGGGACCTGAACCAATACACTATTTAATTAGTTCTTTACATATATCAATTCATTTAACCCACTGATGTATTATTGTTAATCCCATTTTACAGGTGAGAAAACCGAGGCACAAAGAAGTTATTAACTTGCCCAAGATCACGAAGTGAAAGTAGAACTAAAATTTGAACTCAGACAGTTTGACTCTAGAGCTTCTAATTTAATCACTATGCTAGGGGAGACAGGATACTGTCTTGTCATCTTTAGATATTAAGATAAGAGTGATTATTTATTCTGTGTAATTTTAAAGAGTAAAAGAGCAAAAGGATATATACTAGAGGAAAAGCTAGATTTTTGGCTAAATATAAAAGAAATAATACTGCTAATATTCTAATAATGAACGGAATGAGCTCCTTCAGGACATAATCAAGGCCTATCATCTGAGAGTTCAAATAGTCTTGGATATGGTGAGGGTGAGACTTTAAAAAACGAATAAAAGTTGACCTATATCAGTAAAAGGTGTATTACTAAGTCCTATGTGGAAAAAATGGGTTCCACAACCAAATAAGTTTGGGTAATATAGCTGGGCACAATAACTCACGCTTGTAATCCCAGCACTGTGGGAGGCCAAGGCAGGTGGATAACCTGAGATCAGGAGTTTGAGATCAGCCTGGCCAACATTGTGAAATCCCGTCTCTACTAAAAATACAAAAATTAGCCGGGCATGGTGATGCATGCCTGTAATCCCAGCTACTCAGGAGGCTGAGGCAGGAGAATTGTTTCAACCTGGGAGGCAGAGGTTGCAGTGAGCCAAGATAGTGCCACTGCACTCCAGCCTGGGCAACAAGAGCAAAACTCCATTTCAAAAAAAAAAAAAAACTAGGGTAATACATAGCTGAATAAAGTTAAAGAAGTTTCTTTGACTCCTCAGTCTTTAGAATACTAATGTGCATTTGCAAACTCCTACTTGAGGGATACAGTAAGCTGAAAACCCAAACTTATTTGACTAAAGAACATTTCCTCGCTCCTAGGGAAAACACTTTAGAAATCCTGGATGGGCGGGGAGCAGTGGCTCATGCCTCTAATCCCAGCACTTTGGGAGGCTGAGGCAGGCAGATCATTTGAAGTCAGGAGTTCAGGACCAGCCTGACCAACATGGTGAAAACCTGTTTCTACTAAAAATACAAAAAATTAGCCAGGCATGGTGGCAAGGTACCTGTAATCCCAGCTACTCAGGAGGCTGAGGCAGGAGAACTGCTTGAACCCGAAAGATGCAGGTTGCAGTGAGCTGTGACTGCACCACTGCACTCCAGCACTCCAGCCTGGGTGACAGAACAAGACTCTATCTCAAAAAAAAAAAATCAAAAAAACACACTGACACATGACAAGATTCACAGGATGCAAAAAAGAGTGTGGACTTTCTAGTCAGAGATATATGAGTTAGATATATGAGTCTGAATCATGAATGTGAGCTTAAGCTTAGGAAAATCAGTAAAACTCTCCAAGCCTCGGTTCCCTCAGCTGTAAAACATGTAGTAATACAATGACCTTATAGTATCCCTAATAAGAGTTAGAAATAACATATGTGAAACACTTACCAATAAGATAACGCACAGTACAGGGAAAGCTTTTATTATACAAATAAGTAATATAAGGTAAAAGAATCAAGGAAAACTCCATAAACCTGGAATCTTGGAAGAACTGGATGCAAAAACAGGAGTGAGGAATGATCAGGTTAGAACTAAATCATGAAGGGCTGAATGCCACATTAAAGAATCTCAACCTTGCTTTTTAAACATTGAGCAGAAATTTCCAAGAGTGACTTCACAATAACTTCAAAAATAATTTACCTCAGCTACCACTAAAAAAAAAGGACAATTATCACCAGAATCACCAAAAGGCCTACATGACATATTGTGAAGTTCAAGTTTCAAACTGGCAGTGTTTTATTTCAATTACCTTTTAGGGATTGTTTCTCCTGCTCAACTGAAAATTAAAAATGGAGACTGAAGTTTATATAAATCCTGACAGAATGTTTTTACAAAATTTTGACATTGCTTGTTCTATCTTTTTTTTTTTTTGAGACGGAGTCTCGCTTTGTAGCCAAGCTAGAGTGCAGTGGTGCAACCTTGGCTCACTGCAACCTCCGCCTCCTGGATCCTGGCTCAAGCAATTCGCCTGCCTCAGCCTCCCAAGTAGCTGGGATTACAGGCACACACCGCCACACTCAGCTAATACAGATGGGGTTTCACCATGTTGGCCAGGCTGGTCTTGAACTGCTGACCTCGCGATCCGCCCGACTCGGCCTCCCAAAGTGCTGAGATTACAGGTGTGAGCCACCGCGCCTGGCCTATCCTCTTTTTTATTTTTTTGAGACAGGGTCTCCCCCTGTTGCCCAGGCTGGAGTACAGTGACGTGATCTTGGCTCACTGCAGCCTCCCCTTCCAGGTCACTGGTTTCAAGCAATCCTCCCGCCTCAGCCTCCTGAGTAGGTAGGACTACAAGCGCCCACCATCATGCCTAGTTAATTTTTGTATTTTTAGTAGAGACGAGGTTTCACCATGTTGGCCAGACTGGTCTCAAACTCCTGACCTCAAGCAATCCACCCACGTAGGCCTCCCAAAGCGCTGGGATTATAGGTGTTAGCCACTGTGCCAAGCCCTATCTATCTATCAATCGATCGATTTATTTAGAGATGAGGTCTCACTATGTTGCCCAGACTGGAGTGCAGTGGCTATTCACAGGCATGTTAACACTGCTGATCAGCATGGGAGTTTTGACCTGCTCCATTCCCAACCTGGCCCAGTTCACCCCTCCTTAGGCAACCTGATGGTCTCCCACTTTCAGGAGGTCACCCCCTTCCAGGAGGTCACCATACTGATGCCAAACTTAGTGTAGACACCAGATCAGCATAGGACACTACAGCCCAGAACTGCTGGGCTCATACAATCTTCCCACCTCGGCCTTCCAAGTAACTGGGACTACAGGCACATGCCACCACACCCAGTCAATTTATTTTAATAAAGAGAATTTTGAGATAGACTCTGTTGTGCTATTAAACAAATCATAAAAATATGTACAATTTACTTTCATTTTAATAAAACGAAATCTCGCAGATAAACACCAAACCTTAACCATGAAAGGTTAGAAAAGAACCAAACCATATTGCAAACAGAAATGCATATCTTTTCATTAATCTTACCAAAAAGGCTCCAGAACTGCTGTTTTTGTAACTTTATATGGAAATTATGCCATCCAAAGGAACTAAAAGATTGTATAATAAACTAGAACAAGACTTGCAGTTCAAAATCACAACTATAGATTCTAAAAGTGAACTTAAGTGGGAAAATACTGTGGGTGATCCACTGTATGTAAAATGAAGGTCTAAAACTTGCACTTTGTTTCCTCAAACAATAGTTCCCTGCAATATTTCCTAACCGGTTTGAAAAAAACTTTAGAAACATTAGCAAGTCACTAGTGTTGACTTTCAACTATGTCCTAAAAAACCTCATGGGAAGGCTTTAATATCTTGAATTAGTAACCAAAACATTGGGTAATATTCTACATAAGACGAACAATGACATTTGTATTTACATAAAATTATGTATCATTGAGAGGTAATGGTGATTCTTAAACTGTCACACCTGACTGCCTAGAAATGTTAACAAGAAACTGGACTGTAAATGTTTAGAAATGTTTCAGTAGAGTTAAAAAAAATAACTAAACTAAACCTAGGCATTACAATTGCCTTTTCTTAAGAAATATTCATATTGGCCGGGCACAGTGGCTCACATCTGTAACGCCAGCACTTTGGGGAGTCCAAAGTGGGCTGATCATAGTCTGCTGTTCGAGATCAGTCTGGCCAACATGGTGAAACCCCTTCTCTACTCAAAATACAAAAATCAGCATTACATAGTGGCAGGCCCCTGTAGTAACAGCTACTTGGGAGGCTAAGTCAGGAGAATTGCTTGAATCCAGGAGGCAGAGGTTGCAGTGAGCCGAGATCATGCCACTATACTCCAGCATGGGCAACAGAGTGAGATTCTATCTCAAAAAAAAAAAAAAAAAAAAAAGAAAAAGAAAAAGAAAAAGAAATATTCATATTAAGGCTGGGAACAGTGGCTCACATCTGTAATCCCAACACTTTGGGAGGCCGAGGCAGGTAGGTCACTTGTGGTCAGTTCAAGACCAGCCTGGCCAACCTGGTGAAACCCTATCTCTACTAAAAATATAAAAATTAGCCAGGCCTGTCGGCACGTGCCTGTAATCCCCACTACTTGGGAGGCTAAGGCAGGAGAATCACTTGAACCTGGGAGACAGAGGTTGCAGTGAGCCAAGACTGCACCGCCACTGCACTCCAGCCTGGGTGACAGAGCGAGACTCCATCTCAAAAAAGAAAGAAATATTCATATTAATAAAAGACAGCCTTTTATATAGCTGAAGTCCTCACACCACCATTCCCATCACCACCCAATGTGGTTAATCAGTTCCATCCACCAGAGTTCACTATTTACTCAACAGGAAACTAGAAAATTTATAGCTTTTCTTTCTTTTTTTTCCGAGACGGGTTTCGCTCTTCCAGCCCAAGCTGTAGTGCAGTCTCGCGGTCTCAGCTCACTGCAACTGCCGCCTCCTGGTTTCAAGCGATTCTCCTGTCTCAGCCTTCCAAGTAGCTGGGATTACAGGCATCCGCCACCATGCCCACCTAATTTTTGTCTTTTTAGTAGAGACAGGGATTTCACTATATTGGCCAGGCTGGTCTGTAACTCCTGACCTCAGGCGATCCACACAGCGCACCTGGCCTACATCTTTTATCCTAAAGCCAAAAACATTCTTTGTCATCAAAGAATCTGGCAAAGTATCTCCAAGTAAAAGTTTCAACAATTTATCTAATGACTGTAAACAAAAGTTACTGAACAGGAGCCCGGTGGCTTACGCCTGTAATCCCAGCACTTTGGGAGGCTGTGGATGGATCATTTGAGGTTAGGAGGTCCAGACCAGCCTGTCCAACATGGTGAAACACGGCCTCTACTAAAAAAATAAAAAGTTACAAACTGCAAATAGAGCCTCACTTTACCACTTCACACTCACTAGGATGGTTATAATCACAAAAATAAATAACAAGTGTTGGTGAAGATGTAAAGAAATTGGAACCTTCATACAATGCAGGTGGGAATGTGAAAAGGTGCAGCTGCTTTGTAAAAAGTCTGAGTTTCTTGAAAGGCCCAGCAATTCCACACCTATAAATACCCAAGAGAAATGAAAGCATATTCCCACACAATAATTTGCACATGAATGTTCACAACAGCACTATTTATAGTAGCCAAAAAGTAGAAACAGCCCCAAATGATGAATAAATAAAATGTGGTATTTCCATACAATGGAATATTATTCAGCAATAAAAAGAAATGAAGTATTGACACTTGCTACTGAACCCTAAAACTATTATGCTAAGTAAAAGAAATCAGCGGACAGAAGGAGGGGACATAACGAAGGGGAGGTCGGAGTCGCTGCCCTGGCCATGACCCGCGGTAATCTGTGAGAGCTCACCTGCCAGAAGAATAAAAAAAGCAGAGCGACTCCGTTACGGGAAAGCGCCGAGATGACGGGCTTTCTGCTGCCGCCCGCAAGCAGAGGACTCGGAGATCATGCAGCAGAAGCAGAAAAAGGCAAACGAGAAGGAGGAGGAACCCAAGTAGGTTTGTGGCTTCGTGTTCAACCCTCTTGCCCTTCGCCTGTGTGCCTGGACCAGTCCCACCACGCTCGCGTTTCCTCCTGCATTGTTCACAGGTCCCAGCACCGACGGCATTCTCTTTGCCCTGAGTCTGCAGCGGGTCCCTTTTGTGCTTCCTTCCCCTCAGGTAGCCTCTCTCCCCCTGGGCCACCCCTCGAGGTCAAGTAGTTACCCCTTCCCAGTGTTTTTATTCCTGTGGGGCTCACCCCAAATATTAAAAGTCACATTGTAATCCAAATAAATAAATAAAGTGAGATGTGTGTTTCTTGGTGAAGAATGTTATAAAAAAGACAGGAGGATGAGTATGTTGTTAAGGAAAAGTAATATTGTCTCTTTTTGAGGGTATATAAAAGTTGTTTCAAAATGAAGGAAAATGTGCTGTAGATAAAACTAAATGAATATAAAAAGTTGGGGAAAGAAAAAGATGAAAAGAATTATATAAGAGATAATTTTATAAGATTATAAGAGATTAAAAGAGATTATTTTATAAAACATAATATGTCCATTGTGTGGAAATCTTACTTTTTTGTTCAAAAGCTGACTGAGATTAGATGTATTTGTTTATGAAGATTTTTTTTTTTAAGAGATGGGATCTTGCTCTGTCACCCAGGCTGGAATGCAGTGGTACAATCTTAGCTCACTGCTGCCTCCAACTCCTGGGTTTGAGGGATTTTCCTGTCTCGGCCTCCTGAGTAGCTAGAACTACAAGTGTATCCCACCACTCCTGGCTAATTTTGTTTTTTTTTTTTTTAAGACATAAGGGTCTTGCATGTTACCCAGGCTGGTCTCAAACTCCTGGCCTCAAGTGATACTCTTGCCTCAGCCTCCCAAAGTGGTGTGATTACAAGTGTGAGCCACAATACCCACCCTCTGTTTATAAAACTTTCTTAAAATTAATTTTCGTATTAATACACTAATACAAAAGTAAATTTTGATTTTCTCCTTTGAACAAGGGGTTTTTATAGTATTCATAAGAGAAAGCAAAAGAAATATTGTTCACCCTTTAAGTAAACTGCAAGAAAAAAAGAGAGAGAGAAAAGAGAAGGAGAGACAGATTCTGTTTCATGTCATTATTAGGTCTTTTGATTATTTGGAAAACTGATCCTTCTCTCCATCAAAGAATAAACATTTTTGCTTTTAAAAACCTTTTAATGGCCAAGTGCGGTGGCTCACACTTGTAATCCCAACACTTTAGGAGTCCAAGGTGGGCGGATCACCAGGTCAGGAAATCAAGACCATCCTGGCTAACATGGTGAAACCCCATTTGTACTAAAAATACCAAAAAAAAAAAATTAGCCAGGCTTAGTGGCACGTGCCTGTAGTCCCAGTTACTCAGGAGGCTGAGGCAGGAGAATTGCTTGAACCTGGGAGGTGGAGGTTGCAGTGAGCTGAGATTGTGCCACTGCACTCAAGCCTGGGCAACAGAGCGAGACTCCGTCTCAAAAAATAAAAAAGAAAAAAAGAAAAAGAAAACTCTTTTAGGAAAGTAGATGTGACAAACTTAAATCAGCTGTGAACAAATAGTAAATTAAAAGGCTAGACCAAGTGAGGTGAGTAGTGCGTGTTTCTTTTTTTTCTTTTTTTTTTTCTTTTTTTTTTTTGAGAAGGAGTCTCACTCTGTTGCCCAGGCTGGAGTGCAGTGGAGCAATCTTGGCTCACTGCAACCTCTGCCTCCCAGGTTCCAGTGATTCTTCTGCCTCAGCCTCCCGCGTAGTTGGGACTATAGGCGCATGCCACCATGCCTGGCTAATTTTTGTATTTTTAGTAGAGATGGGGTTTCACTGTGTTAGCCAGGCTGGCCTTGAACTTCTGACCTCATGATCTGCCCGCCTTGGCCTCCCGAAGTGCTGGGATTACAGGAGTGAGCCACCGCGTCCGGCCTGTGGGGCATGTTTCACAGCAACCAGGAGGCTGTCAAGAAAATTAATATCTTACTGGGTGCCAGCGCAACACTGGGCAGTGTTTGGTGTCCAGATCTGATTAAAAACAACAAAAAAAGGTGTTACAGGAACAATACTTAGTGTGATAAAATATACAGTCTAAACCAATAGTCTCTTCCTTAATGCTGAAAGGATAAAATCATCACCAGAACAAAGGCAGCGTGTAATTTTTAGGAAGGAAAAAATAAGTTGTTGTTTGCAAATGTTATGTTGTATGCCTAGACAAATAATTAACTGAAAAGTGAGACTGGATTTAAGGATTTTGTATGCTGGTGAGACCAGGTAAATGTGCACAGTTAGAACTGTGTCTGGGGGTCCTTGATAGCCAATCAGGAGAGCGATGATGCAGTGTGACTAGTCATTCGGCTGGCCCTCCGTTTCCCAGGCATGACTGTACCTCCAAGCACAGGGGTCCTGCTGGGGCAGCTCTCCCTGACTAGGACTCATGAGTCCCTGCCTGGGGCTTGTACTGAGTCACCTGGGGTGGGGTGTGAGTAGGGGGCTGGGGAGTGGTTTGTTGGTAACCTTTGTCGGTGGTTTCTTGTCCAGGTAGGAGTGTGGATTGATGTTGGCAGCCGTTTTGAGACTGAGAAGAACAATGGGGCAGGCTACTTTGTGGAGCATCTGGCTTTCAAGGTGAGGCTCTTGAAGTCTGTCTCCTCTGGGCTTAGGGCTACCTGTTGTCCCTCCTGAGGATGAAGGTCAGAAAAATTAGCCTGATTATGTGCCTCAGTTGTGGGGCTGATCTCTGGCTGGCCTTCCTAAAAGGAGCCACATAAGCTTAACCTCTCCTGAGTGGCACGTATCCGATAAGCCCCTGTATGAGGCCCTCAGAGCCAAGAAGACCCAGGAAGCCACAGGAGCCCCACTTTTCACCGGAGAAGCCAGGCCTGTGTTATGTGCATGCATACAGGGGACTTGAGGAACACACATAGATACGCATGTGCATTGTAACAAACCCACAGACATGGGCGTGCATGCTTGCTTGTGAAATGCTCTGCTCTTGTGGAATACCTGGGTATCCTTTGATTGTAAAGTAAAGACCCATGTTTTTTAAAGGAATGGGAAATTGGAGGAGTATGAGATGGGCAGGGCCGTGGAGCCATAATGGGCAGCCCAGCCAGCTGCAGTGTCACAGATAAGTGTGCAGAACTGACATATGTGTGCATACCAAGAGATAGCAACACTGTTCTCCATATATAGGACTAGGATTGGGTCCCGCAGAGGTGGCCACTAGCATGTATACACAAACACATACAGTCATATGAATGGCATGGGAGGAGTGGGTTCCATCACTTGAACACAGGTGGCTTAGCTGACCACAGCTATCAATAGGAGGGGCAGGTGTACTGGTAATGACCCCACCACTCATTGGCAAACTGTTACAGGAGCTCTGGACTTTAGGCTGCACTTGCTGTGGCCATGCCCTTCTGTCCTGGCCCTGGCTGTCTCTATTCTGTTGGCCCATGATGCCATGGCCTTGGTCACCACAAGGCCTGCTTAGTACTTGGTAAGCACAGACTCTGGGATCTGTGTCCCCAGAGGCTATCCTGAGGGAGGTATCTGTGGACCAGTAGTCCTGCTGGGTCTTAATAACCTCTTAGGACAGGATTCTTGGGCTCCCATGTGGCTCCTGATTGGTCCGGTTGATATCTGGTTCCAGGGAACAAAGAATCGGCCTGGCAGTGCCCTGGAGAAGGAGGTGGAAAGCATAGGGGCCCATCTTAATGCCTACAGCACCCGAGAGCACACAGCTTACTACATCAAGGCGCTGTCCAAGGATCTGCCAAAAGGTAACACCTGGAGGAAGAGGTGGGGACAGAGGGCGGGACGGAGGGCAGGGGAGCAGAGGACAGCTACCCAGGAGCCCCTGGTTGACCACAGAATTGTATTACCCTTAGTGTATGGCTTTGCAGCAGGGCAACTAGGGGTGGGCAGCAGGAGATGCCAGGCCCGGGGGTTTTGTGCTGCCGTGGGTCTCCAGTGGTCCACCTGGTGCCTAAACATGTCCTCCTTGCATATAGTTGTGGAGATCCTGGGTGACATTGTGCAGAACTGTAGTCTGGAAGACTCCCAGATCGAGAAGGAGCGTGATGTGATCCTGCGGGAGATGCAGGAGAATGATGCCTCTATGCGAGACGTGGTCTTTGACTACCTGCATGCCACAGCATACCAGGGCACATCTTTAGCCCAGGCTGTGGAGGGGACCAGTGAGAATGTCAGGTGAGAGGTGGCTGGGCTTGTGGGATGCATGTCCCATTCTGGTCTGGGCAGACCCTTTCCAGGTCACATTTTTAGTTGGCTGGCTGTCTGTGGTGGTTATTTTCCCAAGTCATGCAATTGGAAACAGTTTCTATATCCGTGTGGTCCAGTGAGTCTTTTTTAATGGCTTTGTGAGCTTCACTTGAATTTTGGGCTTTGTTTTAAGGTATGTTTCGGTGCCTGTCCTGACAGTCCAAGGGCGGGGGTGTCCGGTTGTCCCCTCCATGTGATCTCTTGTCTCCTTTGGGGATGGCTCCCAGAGCTCTGATGCTGCCCTTTGAGAGTCCCACAGTGTTGGCTCACACCTTCTCAGAGAGGACTATGAGCCTGTCCTCAGGTCAGGCGTGAGGCAAGGTCAGGCATGAGGCAAGGGCAGACGAGGGCTGCCCTCTAGGCCCTGGAGCAGGGGGTGGCAGAGTTAGGGCAAGGGGGTCGGGGAGTGTGCCAGGGCCCACTTCAGAGAAACCATGCCTCTCCTGGTCTGCCTCCTCAGTGCCATTCCTGTAGCCTAACTCACTCCAGTGTGGAAGAGGTGTTGACGCACTGGCCATATGTCTTGTAGGAAGCTGTCTCGTGCAGACTTGACTGAGTACCTCAGCAGGCATTACAAGGCCCCTCGAATGGTGCTGGCAGCGGCAGGAGGTGAGCGATGGGTTCACTGAAGCCCTGGGTAGGGGGGCCCAACCTCAGTTATCAGAGCCCAGGTCCTGGTTCCCACCATAAAGGACCTTCTACCCCAGGGGACCCTGCCCCAACTTTATGCTTGACGGTAATGACTTTCCTCCTGTGCTCTCTGAGGTGGGGTAGGATTCTACCCTGCTACCACCACTGGGACTAGTTACACAGGATGCTGTCCCTCTGGTCCAGGCCTGTCTTAGCCCCACGTGGTCCCAGGATACTGAGTTGATGGACTGGTAGGGGATGTAAGCCCCTGGCCTTGTTCCTTGTGGCCTTGCCCTTGGGTGAGCCAGCCGTTAGTTGTGTGGTGATGCATGCCTGATACAGACCAAGAAGTGCCTTGAAAGGAAGGCACAGAAAGGTGGGGGAGATTTCATGGGGGACTTAGAGTTGTAGGTTGGGGGAGGGGCTTTTTAAAGCACCTGTCATTTGAACAGAGGCCTAAAAGGTGATGAGTGTTACTTAGGTGGGGTGTGGAGAACTGAGCACAGGGGAAGAGCAGTGTCAAGGCCTGAAGTGTTCTAAGGTTTGCCCTGCTGCTGTGTAGAGGCAGGCTGGCTTGAGAGGGGCTGTGACAGGGACCTGGCAGGAGCGATGGGGAGCAGTAGATGGACTCCAGGTGGTTTTATAGATGGAACCTGATTGGGGTCTGGACATGGGTAGGGGACTAGAGTCAAGATGCTTCCATCTTGGCCAGGCACGGTGGCTCATGCCTGTAATCCTAGCACTTTGGGAAGCTGAGGTGGGTGACTCACCTGAGGTCAGGAATTTGAGACCAGCCTGGCCAACATGGTGAAACCCCGTTTCTACTAAAAATACAAAAATTAGTCGGGCATGGTGGTGTGTGCCTATAATCTCAGCTACTTGAGAGGCTGAAGCAGGAGAATCGCTTGAACCTAGTGGGTGGAGGTTGCAGTGAGTTGAGATCATGCCATTGTACTCCAGCCTAGGCGACAGAGTGAGACTCTCTCTCAAAAGAAAAAAAAAAAAAATTTCAGCTTACCACCTTGGCAGCTGAGTGAGCAAAAAAGACCAATAGGAAGAGCATGACCGGGGCCTTTGGAACCGGCGAACCTGGTTACGAGAGCAGTCTGATGTGTCTGTCAGACTAGGAGGGCTTGAGCTCACAGAAGGAAGGAATAAAAGGCCAATGCAACTGGTGGCTGTCACCCTGGGGCAGGCATTGCCACAGTGTTCACCAGTCGAGGCTCCACAGAGACCTCCTCTTGTGGTGGTAAGGAGGGGAGCTCCAACAAGGAGTCCTGGGGTATGCGTTTATAACATTACTTGCAAATGTCCCCAGCTCTGAGGGGACCCCAGAGCTAATTACAGCCCTGCAATAGCGTCTCTTTCTGCCCCCTCACTTGTCACCGCTTGCAGGGCCAGCGGTCAGATCTACTTGAGGGAGAGCTAGAGGGAAAAGGCAGACCAGGTGGCTTTGTGCCCAGGGAGTACCAGTCTTGTGCTTGATGTAGGTGGGATGCATCTTCTTGGGTGAGAACCTATGTTTGCATCACATGGCAGCCCATTTTGAAGCTCTGAGCGCTGCTGCTCTCCTGAGACTGAGGCCATGGGAGTTATCTGGCCCTGAGGTGCCTGTCCTGTCCACAAGGCAGGGTCTGTCTGAGGAGGACCCTCTTTCCTCACCCTGTTCTAATGTCACATACTCCTCTGGTTTCTCCCACTAAGACAGGACATGGGGGTCCTCAGCCTGTCTGTGAATTCCCCCACCCTGTGCCTATGGCCCTGGGTGGTCAGTAATGCCACTGTCTGTCTCTGCAGGAGTGGAGCACCAGCAGCTGTTAGACCTTGCCCAGAAGCACCTCGGTGACATCTCTTGGCAGTACCCAGAGGATGCTGTGCCCGCTTTTACTCCATGCCGCTTCACTGGCAGTGAGGTGTGCTGCCTTTTGGGCAGGGGTAGTGCTCTCAGCTGGGGGCCAGTGGGAGGACCCCGTGTGCATGGTTATCCTGGTGACCCTGGTGACTCCAGAGATACTTGAGCAGTTTGAAAGGAGTCCCGTGGCTGCTGTGTCACAGGCACACATACGTACACACTCCATCCATACTTGCTGCCTTTTCTGTTCCCCAGGCAGTCTGGGTATTCCTGAGCCTTGTTATGTACCGTTTCAGATCCGCCACCGTGATGATGCTCTACCTTTAGCCCACGTGGCCATTGCAGTAGAGGGTCCTGGCTGGGCCAGCCCAGACAATGTAGCCTTGCAAGTGGCCAATGCCATCATCGGCCACTATGACTGCACTTATGGTGGTGGTGCGGTGAGTTCCAGAATAAGCATGGGACCTTGCCTTCAGGGAAGAGAGGTGCTGGGGCTTTGTGCTCCTGTGCATGGGGTCACAGTGTGTCGAAGACAAGAGGTGGGTGCTCATCACCTGTCCCCCCCTGGCAGCACCTGTCTAGCCCGCTGGCTTCAATCGTCGCAGCCAACAAGCTGTGCCAGAGTTTCCAGACGTTCAACATCTGCTATGCAGAGACAGGCTTGCTCGGTGCACACTTTGTCTGTGACCGAATGAAAATCGATGACATGATCTATGTGCTGCAAGGCCAGTGGTAAGTGGCAGCCTGGTACTCATAGGTGGGATGGGGGCTTTGACCAGCCCAGTGGAAGGCTGGGAGACAACACACTGGCTGAGAATGAACACCACTGCCTGCCCCCAACTTTAGGATGCGTCTGTGTACCAGTACCACGGAGAGCGCGGTGGCTCGGGGCAAAAACATCCTCAGAAATGCCCTGGTATCCCAGCTAGACGGTGAGTCCTGCAGCTCGGCGGGGAGGGGTAGAGAGCATCTTGCCAGCGACAGCCCCAAGGTGGCCACCACTCCTAACTAACCAAGGTTAGAAAGGAAAACTTTGAAGACCACACAGTGCCCCACCACCCCACCCTTGCAGAGGCAGGCAGGTATGGGACAGGTCCACAGCCCATCGCTACAATTAACAGGTGGCCATAGAAGAGAGAGCTGTGACCTGGGTCAGCATGAGGTCAGGGAGGTCCTTGTCAGCCTGAGGCTGGAGGTTGTGTACCTGTGAGTCCAGGATTAGGCTGGGTGGACTTCTGAGCCCTCCCCCACCCTTAAAGGCACTACTCCTGTGTGTGAGGACATCGGACGCAGCCTCCTGACCTATGGCCGCCGCATTCCCCTGGCTGAATGGGAAAGCCGGATTGCGGTAACATGGGCCCCTGGGAGAGGTTCTGGAGTCTTGGCCTGGCAGACACCTGGGAGGTGCAGCGTTGGGGTCTGGCAGAGCAGAGTCTGCTCCTGTAGGCATCCCTGGTGTCCTAGGCAGCTGTCACCTGCAAGGGTGGTGTAATGGGAGGGCAGGGCAGAGGTGCTGATGGCTGTGGAGATGAGCAGGGCCCATGGAAATCTATAGCAGGAATCCTTTCTGCCTTTCCCCTTTTGGGTTGGGGACAGCTGCACACTCCCTGTGGGAGATCTTGGCCAGCTAGATGATGCTGACTGGCTGAGGTGGTGGCCAGGTGCCCGTTGGCCAACATGCCCTCTACCTCACCCTGCAGGAGGTAGATGCCAGTGTGGTACGTGAGATCTGCTCCAAGTACTTCTATGACCAGTGCCCAGCAGTGGCTGGATATGGTAAGTAACCTAGGGGGTCTGCTCCTTGTGTATTTCCTCAGGGCATTCTCTTGGCCTCCCCTTCCACCTCTGCTCCCCCACTCCCCAGCCTACACAGAGCAACGAGTTAAGGCCTCAAGCAGCTCTCCCCAGTCCCCTGGTTGCCAGGGAGTTCTTGCTCAGAAAACCTGTCCCAGCAGCTCCTTGATTGCCTGCCAAGGTGCCTCCATCAATACCCGGCACCCGCCAGGTAACGGGCACCTCCGTGTGGGGCGGGGCTTCAAGGGCCAGAGCATGAAGGGACAGGCTCAGCACCCCTGGGGGAATGTTCTCTTCCCTCTTTCCACTCAAAGCCTGTCTTGTGCTGCTCTGGGCAGCAGCTCCGAGCTGGGTGCGGCACAGGGCCAGGTGTCCCTGTGCAGGCCAGGTACCCCACCCTGACGCTCCACCCTTTCCCCACAGGCCCCATCGAGCAGCTCACAGACTACAACCGGATCCGTAGTGGCATGTTCTGGCTGCGCTTCTAGGCGGGAAGCCTGTGTAAGCAAGAGGGCGGGGCTGGGGCTCGTGGTCCCCCCACCACAAATAGCACTCTGGCTTCTCCAACCTATGCCACAGGTGACCACCAATAAAGTCCTCTGCTGAGAAATGTGTCGTTCCTCTTTTGGCATTGGCATGGAGTCCATTGGGCAGTAGATAGGGAGCAAGGACTTCCTCGGACCCTGGATCCTCTTGCCTTTGCACAGACTGATGTATCCTCAGCCAGGGGCAAGCGTGGGGGCTGCAGCAGGGTCCAGAAGTCTTTGATGCCTACAGGGAGCTGAGCCCAGATGTTTCCACTCAGCCACTTAGGGGATGTTCCTCAGCCAGCCTGTCCCAGGAGTGGGCTGTGGGAGTCCATAGGAAGTACAGACCCAACCTTTGCCCCTGTAGGAATCCCAGCTTGGAATCTTTGCAGGCTCAGGTGGGAAACTCCTCACTGTGGACCTGGTGCCAGGTCACCCTCTGGTGGTCCCTGGTTTGCTGGGGTGGACCAGAAGGAGCCAAGGGCTGTCTCCAAGGATGCCTCTTTCATGTGTTTACTCTGGATTCTGGAAGGAAGATAGCCTGGGGCATAGTGTTCCCATTTGGTTTCTAACTGCTGCCTAGACAAGCAGGGCAAGAATCCTTCCCTCCGCTGACTCAGGCTCCAAGAATAGCCCTGAGCTCAGTGGGGCCCAAGCCCCCTCGCTCAACTACATCTGTCCCAGGCAAGTCCAGAGCTGCTGGCCTGACAATCCCCTCCCCATCTTCTGAGGCAGCCAGCACCCCGTGTAGCTCTTACCTACCTAGTCGCTCTGTCACCTCTGTGGGCTCTGGTCCACGTGGTGGGTGGGCAGGTAGGCCACTCCTCCTGCACCCCCACCAGTGCTTCCACTGTCAGGTTTTCCGGGATCCCAAGGGGAAGTTGAAAGCAAGGGGCCCAATTTTCCTTTGGGGAAGTTGCTGCCTGGCAGTCACAAGCAGGGTGCTGGGACAAGGTCATTTTCTTAGAAGAGGGCTGTTCAGAAGTCCGTGCCCCCCCCGCCCCCGCATCCTAGCTTGGAAGTAGCCCAAGCAATCTTGTATCACTCTCACCCTGGCCCAGTGCCTTTCCCTCACCATTTACTGCCATAAGTTGCCAATTGGGAGACATTTGTCAAGCACCTTCTATGGCCCAGGACTGGGGCACTGCGAAGATCATTCTACTTTGCAACCAGCTGGAGAGAAGATGCTGGGCAGCGCAGAACTGTGATAGGCCCAACCCTGGGTGCTCATGGAGGTGCAACACCCAGGCAGGGAAACAAGTGCCACGTCTGCTGCCAAGTTTGAGCTCCTCAAGGATGGGGCTTTCTCTTTCTTCTAAGCCCATGCCTGGCCCTTAGAGACTACAGGTGTGCTGAAGAGAGCTTGAGCTGCTGGGAGTGGTCTGGTTCTAAAGGGCTTTGCATACCAAGCCAGGGACTCCACTCTTTACCCTGGAGCCGTGTTGGGGAGGTGTGTTGCAGGTACTGTGAAGAGAAGTTGACTTGGTAGAGCTGAGACTCAGCATGGGGGCTCTTAGGCCACATTTCTGTATCAGTCCTGGAGAGCTACGCTGTGGCAGAGCAGAGGTCATGGCCATACAAGAACTGGAGCCAGCTGCAGGGGTCACAAAGAGGACTGCATTCCCAGCAGGGCTGGGAGATGGGGCAGGAGTGGCTTGGAGGAGGGTAACCTGCCATAGTCCAGTGAGGAGTTTGGTGGCGTCCAGGGCACAGTGGGATGTGTGGGGCTGGGGTCTGATAATGAGGCCCTGGATGGAAACAGATGGGGAGAGGTACTGACTGAGGCCAGGGAAGGAAATGTTCAGGGAAGCTTGGGAGGGAGAAGAATTCACTCTGAGGGTTTCACCACCCTGATGGGGTTGCAGGTAGGCACTGGCCTCTGGGGATGTGCCTTAGGCTGTGTGCCTGCCAGGAAGCCAAAGCTGGGGCCTCAGAGGGCCACACTCCAGCTCGTGAGCCTCATAGGAGCTCCAGACATGGAGTCATTCCAACCTTACTCCTATCTTCCCAAAAGCCTCTCCCAGCACCCTTTGAGAGACACCCTCACAGCAGCCCTTCCTTTTGGGGGCACCTCAATTCTGATGAGGTTTGCCTGAGCACTCACCCTCCCAGCTGGGCTTCCTGTCTCCCTGTCTGTACCGTACTGTCCATGCTACTGCCCTGCTCTCGCCCACCCTGGCTGTGCAGGAGGAGGTGACAGTCTCAGGGGGAAGGGGCCGCCTGTGTGATGAGAGCCTTTCTGGTTCTCTGTAGCCCTCACCTGGAGCACACCTTGCAGGGATGGGGGTCCTGGGACATGACTGAGGAGACCCTGACCTTGGAATAAGGTTCTAGGCCCCATGGAGTCATATCACTGTGCCCAGGATAGTTTGGGGGGGTCAGTGATCAGGGATAGCCCCAGCCTTCCCTTGGGCAATGGGAAAACAGGCAGCATGGATGGCCTTCACTGCCCCCAGCCCTGGCCACACCAGAGTCCTCAGGCTGTGGAGTCCAGCCAGTGCTGTCCCCACAGATCCCAGGGGAGGCTGTGGGGCCGGGCATATTAGAAGGGGCCCAACAGCCTTGGTGAGTATAGCTGTGCTTTCTGGGCTGCCCAGAGTTATCTGGATTAGCAGGAAAAAAAGGGAGGAGCAGGACCCAGATGGGGCCTGCCCTTCTTAGGGTTCCTCTCTGCCTTAGTGTTACCCATCTAATGAAGAGATATGCATATACAAAGCCCCACCTCCTCAGGACACTGGCCCTGGCCTGGTGTGTGTTGGGGGACTGTCCACAGCCTCAGAAGCCAAGCTGGAGAAGGGTGGGAAGTCAGCCTGGGTAAGGGGAGAGGAGTGAGGTAGGGGGCAGTTATGAGGCTGGAAGCTACAGGTACCATGAGAGTGAAAGGAGGAAGGGGCCCAAGGGGACCTTGGCCTGGTGGGGGAGATGGGTGGCAGGGGCCTGCAAGAAGAGTAGATGGGAGGAGGGGGATGCCTGTGGGTGAGGCCATGTAGGTAGGGGGGACCTAGCCTGGGGCATGGAGGGCTGGATTCCTGAGAAATGAGCTGTCACTGTGGGTGGTCCTGCCCTCCACAGATGGACGGCCCCTTTCCTGCAGGCACAGCTGGATTGCATCTGCCTGGAACACGGTAAGGGTGTGGGACATTGGGACGTATACATAAGCATGACACAGGTTCCCTCCTCCCAGCTTATCCCTTACAAAGAGGGAGTGAGTTACTTGGATCTGGGCCAAGGGGACCTTGGTTTCCTAAGGCAGGCCCAGAGTCATTTGTCAGGGCTGCTCGCCTGTCAAGGAGATTGGGGTGGGGCCCAGGGGGCCCACCAGACAGACAGAGGGATGGCTGAATCACAGGAGTGGCCGGCGGGACCCATGGCCTGAGGACTTGTCTGGGCACCCCCACCAGATTGGGGGTGAGTCATCCCCAGCTGTAGTCCCAACCTTCCCCTCACCCCCACCCCCCGCCACCCCCCGCAACGGGCGCTGCTGCCTTGTGGCTCTGCAGGAACCTGTCCACCCCTCAGCCTGGTCACTGTGATTGAAGTAAAGCAGCCAAGACCTGTGACCTTACATGGGATTGGGGGTACTCCCTCAGCATCTGTCCATGGAGAACCTTCTGGGAAATTCCCAGAAGCCACGGGGGGTCGGGGGCTCTAAATAAGTGCGTCATATCGTTTGTCCGGGGGAGGGGTGGTGGGGGCGGCGACCTCTCGGGGATGTGGGTGAGGGCGGGTGCCTGGGTCCCCGCCTGCCGCTCCGCCCCCCGGGATCAGGGACTTTTCTCTGCTCTGCCCGCGGGACTGCAGCAGCGGCGGCGGCGGCAGGAGCAGGCGGACGCGCAGGCAAGACCAGGACTCGGGCTGGAGGGGCGCTGGGCTCAGACCTGCCAAGGCCGCGGGGGCGGGGGTGGGGCAAGGGACAAAGGTGGGGGTCCTAGCTGACTGCTTTTTACCGCCCAGGATGAGGCTGCAGCTTCTGGTGGCCGCGCTCTGCGCCGGGATCCTGGCAGGGGCGCCCCGAGTACGAGCCCAGCACAGGGAGAGAGGTGGGCAGCGCCAGGGAGGACCCGGCCCGGGGCACTGCACCGTGTCACCTTCCGCTCCACTCGGCCTTCATCCCCCAACCCCCGCACCCCCACCCAGCCAACTCCACGACGCCCCGCTGATTCCTCCTAACTCTGGGACTCCCCGAAGCCTTCGCGATCGGTGCTGGATTCCCCAAACCACCACCTATCCTGTTCCGACCCAAATTCTGGCTTTCTGGATGCGCGCGGGGTCCCCTGCTTTATGCCGATCCGCGCCGTCCCCTAGAGGCTGACCTCAGTCCCAGGTCTACACCCGTGCAGGAGACTCTCCCTCCCCCGCACGCCCCAACCCTCCGCAGAAGTCTGGTCTGGGACCCACCCAGTTCCCTCCCTTCAAGGCCCCTAGGCTCAGGCCGACCTGGCCCTAGTTTGCATAAGCAGATGAGGCCTACTCTCCTCACCATCCCAAGTCCCAGCAAGGCCACAGTGCGGGGAGGCGGGTGGTTGGCCTCCCAGAAGAGGCCCTGATCTCTCCTCCCTGCCCCAGTGACCTGCACGCGCCTTTACGCCGCTGACATTGTGTTCTTACTGGATGGCTCCTCATCCATTGGCCGCAGCAATTTCCGTGAAGTCCGCAGCTTTCTCGAAGGGTTGGTGCTGCCTTTCTCTGGAGCAGCCAGTGCACAGGGTGTGCGCTTTGCCACAGTGCAGTACAGTGATGACCCACGGTGAGTAGTGGCACTAGGGGCTGGGGACCACGAGATCCCACCAAGACCCCTTTCCCAGAGAGGGTGGAGACCCTGGAAACCCCAGGCCGGGTCTTTCCAGAAACAGATTTTGGGGAACCTAGAGACTTCCTAGCGAGGACCTCTTCTGGAGACAGAGGTAAGGATTCCCTAGGTAGAACCTTCATGTCCTGAAACACCTCCAGGCTATTGCAAGACAGGAAGGTGCAAAACAGGGAGGCTGTGTTTTCTGACCTAGAGGTGGGGAGCACAGGAGGGGGCCCCCATGCCTGTTGGACTCTCCATGTTCTAGCCCGTAACCCCTGCAGCCATTCACCAGAAGCGCTCCCTGTCTGGCCAGCATCCACCTTCCTACATCTGGACCCTTCCTCCTGCAATTATTTAATTTAGCAGCATCCTGTTCCCCACAGGCTGTGAGCCCCTAGGGCTCCTTCAGGCCTGCCCAGGCCCAGCTGCAGAGGGTGTACAAAGGAGCACCTTGAGTAGAGGGTGTTAACCTGGGGATTCCAGAGGCAAGAGGGTGTGGAGAATCACAGAACCAAGGCACCCCTCAAGAGCGCCTGACACCTGTAACCCTCACCCTAGAGGCCTCCTCAAGGCCGAGGCCAGAAGAGGTCCTGAGTCCTAGCCTGCTGCCACCCCTACCCTCCAACAGGACAGAGTTTGGCCTGGATGCACTTGGCTCCGGGGGTGATGTGATCCGTGCCATCCGGGAGCTCAGCTACAAGGGGGGCAACACTCGCACAGGGGCTGCGATTCTCCATGTGACTGACCGTGTCTTCCTGCCCCAGCTGGCCCGACCTGGCGTCCCCAAGGTGATCCCTACCCCTACCATGCCTCCCAAGATGACCCCAAATGAAGTGTCCAGGGGCGCCGTGATCTGACCCCTGCACCTGTCCCAGGTCTGCATCCTGATCACAGATGGGAAGTCCCAGGACCTGGTGGACACAGCTGCCCAAAGGCTGAAAGGGCAGGGGGTCAAGCTATTTGCTGTGGGTGAGGACCGAGCCGGGGTGACAGGTCAGCTGGCGGGGGGCAGTCAGAGACCATGTGGTGACTGAGTCCTGACTGGGCGTCACTTCAGGGATCAAGAATGCCGACGCTGAGGAGCTGAAGCGAGTTGCCTCACAGCCCACCAATGACTTCTTCTTCTTCGTCAACGACTTCAGCATTTTGAGGACCCTACTGCCCATTGTTTCCCGGAGAGTGTGCACGACCGCTGGTGGCGTGCCTGTGACCCGGCCTCGTGAGTTCCTGCCCACACAGTGTACCCTGACCTGGACCCCGGACCCACTCCCAATCCCCACCTGGGAGTGCTGATTCCATCCTATGTGCTCCCGACCCCTGACCCCAACTCTGCACCATTCATGCTCACCCCAACCCTCCTGCCTGATCCCCTGATGCCCCATTCCCAGCGGATGACTCGACCTCTGCTCCACGGGACCTAGTGCTGTCTGAGCCAAGCAGCCAATCCTTGAGAGTACAGTGGACAGCGGCCAGTGGCCCTGTGACTGGCTACAAGGTCCAGTACGCTCCTCTGACAGGACTGGGACAGCCACTGTCGAGCGAGCGGCAGGAGGTAGGATGTCAGAAGTGATAGGTGGTGGCGGGGGACTTGGCTGGGCAAGATAAAGTGACCTTTGACCTTGGGCAGGTGAACGTCCCAGCTGGTGAGACCAGCGTGCGGCTGCAGGGTCTCCGGCCACTGACCGAGTACCAAGTGACGGTGGTTGCCCTCTATGCCAACAGCATTGGGGAGGCCGTGAGTGGGACAGCTCGGACCAGTGAGCAATTCTGCCAGCCTTTGACCCCATTCACCTAACCCCCGACCCCAGTGCCCCCTCCCCACTCCTGACTCCATGAATCCCTGGTGGGACTCTCCCCTAGCTGCCCTGGAGGGGCCGGAGTTGACCATCCAGAATACCACAGCCCACAGCCTCCTGGTGGCCTGGCAGAGTGTGCCAGGTGCCACTGGCTACCGCGTGACATGGCGGGTCCTCAGTGGTGAGTGAGAGATGTGGGCTGAGGGAGTCCCTGCACCTCAGACAAGGCTGAGGAGTCCTGAGTCCACAAGGCCCACTGGCCCGTTGGTGCCCCCCATGCAGGTGGGGCCACTCAGCAGCAGGAGCTGGGGCCTGGGCAGGGTTCAGTGTTGCTGCGTGCCTTGGAGCCTGGCACGGACTATGAAGTGACCATCAGCACCTTGTTTGGCCGCAGTGTGGGGCCTGCCACGTCCCTGACGGCTCGCACTGGTGAGGAGGCTGGGCACTGTCTTCAGGCTGGCACGGGCAGGCAGGGCAAGGCCCAGAGGCCACTGACATCCCATGTGCCCTGGGCAGACGCTTCTGTGGAGCAGACCCTGCGCCCGGTCATCCTGGGCCCCACATCCATTCTCCTTTCCTGGAACTTGGTGCCTGAGGCCCGTGGCTACCGATTGGAATGGCGGCGTGAGAGTGGTAAGTGTGGGGGAAGGGGTGGACAGGCAGGAGTCAGGGCATGGCCTCAGCTGGCCTGACCTTGTCATCTTGCAGGCTTGGAGCCATCACAGAAGGTGGTGCTGCCCTCTGATGTGACCCGCTACCAGTTGGATGGGCTGCAGCCGGGCACTGAGTACCGCCTCACACTCTACACTTTGCTGGAGGGCCGCGAGGTGGCCACCCCTGCCACCGTGGTTCCCACTGGTGAGGGCTCTGTGGGCTGGGCCAGCGCGTGGGGGTGATGTCGGAGCCCCAGGCTGCCTCTATGCTGTGCTCTCCGACAGGGCCAGAGCTGCCCGTGGGCCCTGTGATGGACCTGCAAGCCACTAAGCTGCCCGGGCAGCGGGTGCGAGTCTCCTGGAGCCCAGTCCCCAGTGCCACCGGGTACCGCATCACTGTGCGCAGCACCGAGGGTGAGGTGGATGCAGCCAGCACCCCACTCCCCACCACACACACACTGAAGTTCCAGCCTGCGGGGTCTGAGTGTACCTCCAGCCCTCTCCTTCCACACCTGGGTCCCTACAGCCTCCTCCCTGTCTCCTTATCCCTCTACTTCCTAGGATGGCACTGAGCCCTGAACAGGGTCTGTCTGCCTGCTACTCTGCCCCAGCCAGTCTCCCTGCCCCACACCCCTGTCCATGGCTTTCACCCGTCCCCAGCCACAAGCTCAATCACCTACCTTTCCGTTACCCTAGTGGTGACCACTGTCCACACCAACCTTTCATTGCATGTCCCCATCCAACACTGACCTCTGCCATCCCACATGAGCGTCTGCCAGTGCCTGTCAGTTCCCACTGCTATCCGCTGACTCCTGTCGTGCTACATCCCATCATCCCACACCCCATCATCCCACTGACCCCTGTCCTCCAGTGTCCCCAGCCATCATTGGCCCCTTTCATCCCATGTCCTTGTCTTACACTCACTTTTATCAGCCATATTCCATCTCTCTGGCCCCCACCACCCCACGTCACCATCCCCACGGCCCTTCTCGTCCTGTGTCCCTGTCCATCACTGCCATCGTCTCACACCCCTGTCTCTTTCTGACCCCTGCCCACCTACCTTGACTTCTCTCTTAGGGGTTGAGCGGACTCTGGTGCTTCCCGGGAGTCAGACAGCCTTCGACTTGGATGACATTCGGGCTGGGCTTAGCTACACTGTGCGGGTGTCTGCTCGAGTGGGTCCCCGTGAGGGCACTGCCAGTGTCCTCACCATCCGCCGGGGTGAGCACTACAGCAGGCTTGTGGAGGACAGCTGCCTGCCTCACTCTGGTCATGGTTCTGACCTCTGACCTCTGTCTTCAACCCCTAGAGCTGGAAACCCAACTGGCTGTTCCAGGGCTGCGAGTTGTGGTGTCAGATACAACACGAGTGAGGCTGGCCTGGGGACCCGTCCCTGGAGCCAGTGGATTTCGGATTAGCTGGAGGACAGGCAGTGGTCAGCGTGGGCTTCGTGGGAGGGACCAATCAGGGTATGGGGGCTGGAGGGGACAGGCAGGAGCCATGCCAGCATTTCCCTCTGGCACCAGGTCCAGAGTCCAGCCAGATACTGCCCCCAGACTCTACTGCCACGGACATCACAGGGCTGCAGCCTGGAACTGCCTACCAAGTGGCTGTGTTGGCACTGCGAGGGAGAGAAGAGGGCCCCCCTGCAGTGATTGTGGCTCGAACGGGTCAGGGTCTGCCCCGTCCCTTGGCTCTCTGCTGCCATTGCCCTTTCACACCCCCATGCCTCCCTTGCAGACCCTTGCTTCTCCCCAGAACTCCTGCCTCCTCCTTCAGAGACGCTGCTTCTTTCGGTTTCAGCTGTCTCCCCTTAAGCCCTCCCCATCTTCAGATTCCCCCACCTCTTCTCTAAGACTCCCATAGTCTTTGCCTTCAAATTTCCACCACCTTGTCCCTCAGACCCCCACCCCTTTTTTGCTGGACCCAAATCTCTTCTTAGATTTACCCTTTCTCCTCCATCAGACCTCCTCACAGTTTCATAACACCTCTGTCTCCCCACTTCTTCACTGGACCCATTCACTGTCTTCTCCATCAGATTCCTGTCTCCTGTTAGACTCCCATTGCCTTCTCCTATCAGATAGCCCCACTCCCTGCCTCCCCCAGCAGACCCTCCCCTGCCTCCCAAAGCAGACTCCCCATTGCCCCATTGCCTCTCCCCGCCAGACCCACTGGGCCCAGTGAGGACAGTCCGTGTGACTCAGACCGGCAGCTCATCTGTCACCATTGCCTGGACCAGGGTTCCTGGCGCCACAGGATACAGGGTTTCCTGGCACTCAGCCCATGGTGGGGACTGGGGTTTGGGAGGGGGCATTTCAGGGTGGAATGGAGGCTGGGGATTTTTGGGGGGTCCAGGTGGGACACTGGGGGATAGAGTTTGGCTAGCCCTGGAGCTGCCTCCATCCCTGCTCCTAGGCCCAGAGAAATCCCAGTTGGTTTCTGGAGAGGCCACAGTAGCTGAGCTGGATGGACTGGAGCCAGATACTGAGTACACAGTGCATGTGAGGGCCCATGTGGCTGGTGTGGATGGGTTACCTGCCTCCATGATTGTGAGGACAGGTGAGTGGACCCTGGCCAGCTGCTACCCACACTGCATTAGCCACCCTGCCCTGCTCTATATTTCTGATTGCCCAGCTGCCCCTGCGCCCCTGCTCAGTGACTGTCCTGTCCACACTGACCCACCCCACTCTGATTAAGTGTCTACCCATGGTGACCTCCTGGTGGCCCCATGCTGCCCGCCTGAGGCACTGACCTCCTCCCTCTCAGGGCGGCCTACACTGACCTGTCCACACTAATGTCATGCTGACCTTCAGATAGCCCCTGTGTCAACCATGCCTGCACTGCCACTCTGTCCTGTCAGACCCCCAGTGACTGCTGCCCCTTACCTTGCCTCTGTCCCTAGCCCCTGAACCTGTGGGCCGTGTGTCAAGGCTGCAGATCCTCAATGCTTCCAGCGACGTTCTGCGGATCACCTGGGTAGGGGTCCCTGGAGCCACAGCTTACAGACTGGCCTGGGGCCGGAGTGAAGGTATGGCTCCCTGATCCCCCTGTCCTTCCTGGCTGGGACCTCCCACCCCTAACCATTGCTCTATGCTCATCTGGCCAGGCGGCCCCATGAGACACCAGATACTCCCAGGAAACACAGACTCTGCAGAGATCCGGGGTCTCGAAGGTGGAGTCAGCTACTCAGTGCGAGTGACTGCACTCGTCGGGGACCGCGAGGGTGCACCTGTCTCCATTGTCGTCACCACGCGTAGGCAGAGTGTGGGCTGGAGAGCTTTCAATGGGTGATGTGAATGGTTTGGGGATCGGGGCTTGTGCTCGGGATTGGAGAAAGGACCAGGGTTTGTAGTGAGCCTTTGAGGGCAGGGTCTGAGAGGAGGAAAGGGGAAGCCTGCGATAGGCAGAGGGACTGGCTGGGTGGGGTGTGTATGCCAGGGTGGGCCTAGGATTGGCACAGGGGCCAGTGGGGGTAGAGCCTCCCTGATTTCCAGGCTTTCTCTCCAGCACCTGAGGCTCCGCCAGCCCTGGGGACACTTCAGGTGGTGCAGCGCGGGGAGCACTCGCTGAGGCTGCGCTGGGAGCCAGTGCCCGGAGCGCAGGGCTTCATTCTGCGCTGGCAACCCGAAGGTGAGAGGTGTCCCCGGGAGGAGGTTAAGGACCAGTGGGGTCAGGGGTGTGGCAGACTCCGCAAGGTGGGCGAGGACAGTGACAGTGGGCAGGGTCTGTCATTGGGGGTCTATGGGATCAGTGACAGTAGGTAAGATCAATCAATGTAGTGGGAGAGATCAATGAGTTCATGAAGGGTCAGTCTGGCAGGGTCTGTAAAGTGGTCAGGATCAGTGAGGATGAGGACGATCAGTCAGGAGAGTGGACCCAGTTAACAGAGTCAGTTAGGTGGGTGGGCCCATTAATGCCCCCCGATGTCACTCTCCCACATGCTCTTGGTCCCCACCCTCACACCTGCCCCAGGTGGCCAGGAACAGTCACGGGTCCTGGGGCCCGAGCTCAGTAGCTATCACCTGGATGGGCTGGAGCCAGCGACACAGTACCGCATAAGGCTGAGTATCCTAGGGCCAGCTGGAGAAGGGCCCCCCGCAGAGTTGACTGTGAATACTGGTAAGCCTGCCTCACCTTGGCATGGTCCCCCACGCTGATGACCCACCCTGACTTCCTGTACCCCAGACTCTGAGTGAGTCTTCCTGTACCCCCACCCCTCCACCGTCTGACCCTGGATGATGCCAGCATGACCTCCCATGATGCTTCAATAAGACAAACCTGACCCAGGATCTCACATCCCTCTCCTCTGGGTTCTCAGGATGCAGCCTGTGATCCCTGATCTTTCATTCCTCCTTCAGAGTCACCTCGTGCTCCAAGCACTGAACTACGTGTGGTGGGCACCTCGATCGACTCAGTGACTTTGGCCTGGACCCCAGTGTCTGGGGCATCCAGCTACATCCTATCTTGGCGGCCACTCAGAGGCCCTGGCCAGGGTGAGGAGGAGGCCAGGGTTGGAGCGGGCTGGCAGTTGGGGCTCCATGGAGACTGCTTTTTAACCAAGTTCTGTCCTCTACAGAAGGGGCCCCACAGACACTTTCAGGGATCTCAAGGTCCCAGCAGGTGACAGGGCTAGAGCCCGGCGTCTCTTATGTCTTCTCCCTGATGCCTGTCCTGGATGATGTGCGGGGTCCTGAGGCATCTGTCACACAGACGCCAGGTATGGTGGGCCTAGTGGGAAGGGCAGAAAGGTGTGTCTGGGTGGGCTGCAGCTTCGGTAACTTGGCCCCTTTCCTGCAGTGTGCCCCCATGGCCTGGCAGATGTAGTGTTCTTACTGCATGCCACTCAAGACAATGCTCACCGTGCGGAGGCTACGAGGCGGGTCCTGGAGCGTCTGGTGGTGGCACTTGGGCCTCTTGGGCCACAGGCGGTTCAGGTTTGGCCTTAGGGGCAGCCAGATTCCTACCTCTCCCTGCGCCCCCCAACCCAGGCTCCATACCAGTGACCATCTCCTGATCCCCCGTAGTTCAGACAATCTCCCAGCTCTCCCACAGGCTCCAGGCCTCACCTGCTGCGTGGCTCACTCCCTGACAGATAGTCAGGGTTTTGTCACACACACCCCGATGTGTTTCTCCAGGCTCTGTGCACCCCTATCCCTGCTCTGTCATCCTCCTCAGGCTCTGTGTCTCCCCTACCCCAGGTTGGCCTGCTGTCCTACAGTCACCGGCCCTCCCCACTGCTCCCACTGAACGGCTCCCGTGACCTTGGCAGTATCTTGCAAAAGATCCGTGACATCCCCTACATGGACCCAAGTGGGAACAACCTGGGTGAGGATGGCAGCAGGCATGGACTCCGGGGGGTACCCACTGGGAGCTTGGTGCCCCAGGGTTCTGACATGTCCTTCCTTCCAGGCACAGCCGTGGTCACAGCTCACAGATACGTGTTGGCACCAGATGCTCCTGGGCGTCGCCAGCACATACCAGGGGTGATGGTTCTGCTAGTGGATGAACCCTTGAGAGGTGACATATTCAGCCCCATCCGGGAGGCCCAGGCTGCTGGTGAGGACTAGGCTGATGGGGAAGGGGTCTGGGAATAGGGGTGGCCCTGACAGGGTTATCATGCAGGCCACTGGACCCCTCCTCAGGGCTCAATGTGGTGATGTTGGGAATGGCTGGAGCGGACCCAGAGCAGCTGCGTCGCTTGGCCCCAGGCGTGGACCCCGTCCAGACCTTCTTCGCCGTGGATGATGGGCCAAGCCTGGACAGGGCGGTCAGCGGTCTGGCGACAGCCCTGTGTCAGGCATCCTTCGATACTCAGGTTTGGAAGAGGCCTCTGGGGGACTGGGTGGTAGGAAATAAGGGGTCTGGGGGTTCTTGGTACAGATGTTCAACCTCAAAGGGACCCTATGTCCACAGCCCCGGCCAGAGCACTGCCCGGTGTATTGTCCAAAGGTAAGAGTTCCGTGGCGAGAGGTGGGTGGAGACTGCACTTGGCGCTAGCCACTGTGACCCACATCTGACATGTCTTTCCCAGGGCCAGAAGGGGGAACCTGGAGAAATGGTGAGTACCCCTGGGGGGGCGGGGAATAGAGAAGTGGATTGAGTGTCAGGTGGGGAGGAGAGGTTGGCAGTACAGACCTCACTGATCACTCTTCCCAGGGCCTGAGAGGACAAGTTGGGCCTCCTGGCAACCCTGGCCTCCCGGTGAGTGCCCCCCACATCTGTCCCTGCCCCCCAACTGGCTTATTGCCCCCTAACCTGCTCTCTTCTCTCAGGGCAGGATGGGTGCTCCTGGCCCTCAGGGGCCCCCTGGAAGTACCATTGCTAAGGGCGAGAGGGTGAGTATGGAGACCATCAAGTTTCCTCTGAGGCACTCCTCAAAGCTGTCTCAAGGTTTTTATAAGAGAGAAGGAAGAAGCAGAGTTAGAATCACTGGGAATTCCTAGAAGCCCAGCTGAAGGTTATAAACCACCCCAAGACTTTGGGGGGACACTCTGAAGTAGAAGAGCCTGAGTAGCAGCTCTAAGTCCCAGAGGCAGGGAAGCTCTCTGCCTTGCTGTCCGTGTGCCTGGAATTGGGCCTCCTGCAGCTCTGAGGGCCACTTCTCTACCTCACTGTTCTACTCCCAATAATACTTGGGGGCCAGTAGGGTAAGGGGCCCCTTGTCGATGGGGTGAGGCCCCTCTAGCAAACCAGGGGCCTCAGGGGAGAGTCCCTTCCTGCCCTGACCTCTTCACCTCCTCAGGGCTTCCCTGGAGCAGATGGGCGCCCAGGCAACCCTGGCCGCCCAGGGACTCCTGGGACCCCTGGAGCACCTGGCCTAAAGGTAAGCAAGCCTTGCTCTGCGGGTCAGGTGGGCGCTGCCTGAGTGGGTAGGGTGGCTCCAACTATTCCCTCCATTTGCAGGGCTCCCCAGGGCTGCCTGGCCCTCGTGGGGAACCGGTAAGCTGCCGTCCCTTCTTTGCTCCCAAAGTGTCTCCCCAGGGTTCTTCCACAGGATGGGAGCCTGGGGTGGTGGTGGAGTGCCCACACAGACCCTTGCCTGAGACCAAGCACCACCCTCTGCTCTGTTTCATCCTCAGGGAGAGCAAGGACCTCGAGGCGCAAAGGGGGAGCCGGTAGGTGGAGGGGGAAGAGAGGCCACTGGGGTATCCCAGGGAGGAGCAGGATTGCCCCGCGCCAGACCCTGTGCAGGGCCTAAGGCGTGCGTAGGAATAGCTGGGGTACCCCTAGGGGCTTCTTCCAGCTCAGGGCTCCCATATCCTGAATCCTGCCCCCTGCCCTCTATCCCTACAGGGGCCTCCCGGACAAGTCACTGGAGGCCAAGGACCTGGGCTTCCCGGGCGGAAAGGGGACCCTGGACCATCGGTAAGTCCAGGGTATGTGCGGGCACGTGATGCGTACTGGGGGGACCAACAAGAGGGGGGCGAGAGTGGGGTCTGTGTGGTTGCACCTTATACTTTGTCTCTTCCATCAGGGTCCCCCTGGACCTCTAGGACCACAGGGGGACCCAGGACCCCGTGGCCCCCCAGGGCTTCCTGGAACAGCTGTGAAGGTGACAGCCTTATGAGTGCCATGTGATGCAGAGATCTGGTGACCCCATTTGAATCCACATAACCCCTACCACTTACTCTGGCCCTTGTGACCCTTTGACCACCCCCATCCTTGTCATGATGCCTCAGTCATCCCAAGAACTTTGTAATCCAGTTGGACCCCATGACCCTCATCCCTCCTGGTATCTTTGGGAGTGAGGTGTGGTCCAGGGTCATGGGGTCATGATCTGTTTTCTAGGGTGACAAAGGCGACCGTGGGGAGCGGGTAAGTGACGGACAGGCTGTGCTGGGGGTGGCGTGGCGTCTGATTTCCCCGTTAATTCCCTGACCTGCTGTTCTCTCCTAGGGTCCCCCTGGACCAGGTGAAGGTGGCATTGCTCCCGGGGAGCCTGGGCTGCCGGTGAGGTGGCCTTGAGGCCCTGTTGGGGGCCCTGCTCAGGGGTGTGGGTCTCTGCTGGGGCAGTGGTTGGGTCCTGGGCTTCATAGTTCTTGGCTTGCATTTTCACTCACTTCCTCCTAGGGTCTTCCAGGAAGCCCTGGACCCCAAGGCCCTGTTGGCCCCCCTGGAGAGAAAGGAGAAAAAGTAGGAAGCCTGACTTCATGATGTCCCAGTTCCGGGGTGGGAGGCTGGGTGCTGGGGGCAGGGCGTCCCCTGGGTCTTCCTACCCACGTGTTTCTCCTTCAGGGTGACTCTGAGGATGGAGCTCCAGGTCTCCCAGGACAACCTGGGTCTCCGGGTGAGCAGGTGAGTGGAGGGGTCAGGGGTTCTGCATGTGGCGGCACAGCTCCAGCCCCCACCGCGACCATTCACCACTGCTCCATCCTCATGCCCAAACCCAAATTCATCCCTTCCAGGGCCCACGGGGACCTCCTGGAACTACTGGCCCCAAAGTGAGTAGTTCCTGGGGCATTCAGGTGTGAGGAGTGCTACTCTGGGCTCCCCATGGTGCTGGGGAGGCTGGAAAATCAGGAAATAAGAGTTCCCTCCAGGCCAGAGGTCGTGGTTTTAGAGGGAGTGGTTGGAATGTGAGAGCCCTTGTCTGGAGTTTGACGTTCAAGGCCCCCCGCCCACCCTCTCTCTCTCTGTCTCTCTTACCCTCTCTCTTCAGGGTGACCGGGGCTTTCCAGGGCCTCTGGGTGAGGCTGGAGAGAAGGTAAGTGCAACCTCAGGAGCTTCAGGGGCCCTGTAGGATCTGGGCTTAACTCAGCTCTGGCATCTTCTGTTCCATCAGGGCGAACGTGGACCCCCAGGCCCCACAGGATCCCGGGTAAGCCCACTGACTGCAGTGCTCATACCAGCTGACCTGGCCTCTGTGCCCTTTCTGGTTCTGACTTTTTGCCCTTGACCCCCATTGTCCCTGCTCTTCACCCCTCCTTGCATGACCCCTTATCCCTGCTGATACAGGCTCCAACCCTCAGCCCCAGGGACCAGGCTTTGAACCTCTGACCCTGCTGAACTGACCTTGACTTTCACTGACCTGATCTCTGTCCTGCCAAGTCTGACCTCTGCCAAGCTAAATCCCAGTCTTCCCTGAGCCCTCTCCAGCCCCGACCCCAGCCTCTAGCCCTGTCTGCCCACATCCTCCGCCCCCACCCACTGCGCAGCTCTTCCCCTCCTCTTCTACAGGGGCTGCCCGGTGTTGCTGGACGTCCTGGAGCCGAGGGTCCTGAAGTGAGTCTGTGACTGTGGTGGAACTAGGAGTGGGACTTTCGTGTGTCCCTCCCCTTTCCCTTTCCCTTCTGGGCTCACACTTTCTCTACATTCAGGGGCCACCAGGACCCACTGGCCGCCAAGGAGAGAAGGTGGGTCCTCGGCTAGGGGTGTTACTGTCTGGTACTAGGGATGTGGCAGGTGGGACACTGGGATCTTAGGCTCCTAAGTGACTTCCTGCCCTGCCCCTGCTCCTATCCTCCCTTCACAGGGGGAGCCTGGTCGCCCTGGGGACCCTGCAGTGGTGGTGAGTGGCAGGAGGACGGGCCTCTGAGCACAGCACAGCCCTTGAGCTGTGACCCTCTTCTAGACTACTGTCTGAGCTGTGATTCCACAGTGCTGGGTCCCTGAGTGGGCTCAGAGCTCTGTGGCTCTCCTTCTGCTAGAACCTGCCTCTAGACTCCTGGCTGTGGCCCTGTGACCCCATGGCCTCCATGCAGGTCATGAGCTCTTTGTGTCAGTCCATTTCTCACCCCTACCCTGCTGTCAGCAGTGACCCTGTGACTTCTGGGCAGAGACTGAGCTGTATGACTTCCAATTCCATGTCACCTCTATTCCAGTGAAGACTTTGGTCACACAACCCCCAAGTCAGGGCCAAGTTATATCTGTCCTGTTTGTTTTCAGGGACCTGCTATTGCTGGACCCAAAGGAGAAAAGGTAAGCCTGGTGTGGGGTGAGGAGAGGTCGCTACAGGGTTGAGGTCTGGGTCACAGGGCCTATCTGTGGGACTTAGGGGTCACAGGACTTGCTGGGTCAGGGGAGTAATTGGAGCCTGGTACTAGCACTGATGGTCTTTGTCACCTCCAGGGAGATGCGGGGCCTGCTGGGCCCAGAGGAGCTACCGGAATCCAAGGGGAACGGGTAAGTGAAGGGACGTGTTTAGGGGGCGGTTGGTGAAGGTTGTCTTCCTGACTTCTTACCCTTCCATCCACAGGGCCCACCCGGCTTGGTTCTTCCCGGAGACCCTGGCCCCAAGGGAGACCCTGGAGACCGGGTAAATCAATGTGGGGATAGGGAGTGTGACTGAGGGAGATGAGGTGGTGGGACCCTGACTAAGTCCTGCCCCTCTTCTATCCCCTTCAGGGTCCCACCGGCCTCACTGGCAGAGCAGGACCCCCAGTGAGTACTTGTGACCTTGGGCAACCTCCAGGTTTCCAGAGTCCCCTGCCCTTGAGGGCTGCCTGCTGTGAGCGTTCTGCATCACCTCCCTCGTGCCTCCTCCACAGGGTGACTCAGGGCCTCCTGGAGAGAAGGGAGACCCTGGACGGCCTGGAACCCCGGGACCTGTTGGCCCCCGAGGACGAGATGTAAGGGGCTGGAGTAGGGGAGTCACAGCGGGTGGAGGAGTAGGGCTGTTGCCAACATCACGGGACTTCTTGGGACCAGGGCTGACTCTCATGTTTCACAGGGTGAAGTTGGAGAGAAAGGTGACGAGGGTCCTCCGGTGAGACTCCTCCCCACTGTAGTTTCTGATCCTTTGCCCTTGGACTGGGATTCCAGTGGGCTGGGGGCCCCAGCTCATCCAGTCCACTCCCTGCCTCCTGTCCAGCTGCTGCACAGGCCCTTTTCTGTCTCCTCAACCTGAGTGAGTGAGATCCTGACCCCCTGTGCAATATGAGTTTTCTCTCTATCACCAGGGTGACCCGGGTTTGCCTGGAAAAGCAGGCGAGCGTGGCCTTCGGGTGAGTTTTGGTGGAGAGAAGTAACAGGGGTGAGGGGAGGTGGGCATGAAAGTGACAGGAAAGGCTGGGGGGGGTAGTAAGGAGGGATGGGAGGCATGGAGTGATGGGAACTCTGATGTGGATTTTGGCGTGATGGGGAACCTGGGGCAGTGGAGGGGATCATGGGGGCACCTGCAAAATACTGTGAGGGTCTGTCTCAGGCCAGCTGCTCTTCTTAGGGGGCACCTGGAGTTCGGGGGCCTGTGGGTGAGAAGGGAGACCAGGGAGATCCTGGAGAGGATGGACGAAATGTGAGTCCCAACCTATGACTCCTCACCCCAAACTCTGATCCCTCGCCCCAACCTTAATCCTCCAACCAGCCAATTCCCAATACCTGATCCTACCCCCCAACCCTGGAATGTTAAACCCTCCCAATCTTTACTTCCTGTGGCCTGAAGGAAGCCAACATTCCCATGAGTCCTCACGGTGCTTCCAAAGCTTCCCCAAACTGCTCCTTACCCTGAGTGGTCCTGACCCCGGCCTTTCTGCAGGGCAGCCCTGGACCATCTGGACCCAAGGGTGACCGTGGGGAGCCGGTGAGTGGGGCTGGCGTCCTGGGCTCAGAAGGGATGGAGGGTCCCCTGCGCTACTGCCAGTGCTCTGGTCAGCATTCACACGAGGGGCCTGGAGGTCAAGGTGGGAAGCACAGACGGCCACCCAAGGCCCAGCCTGCCTGCTGGGGCTGGCATTGGGGTGCTTCAGGGAATTTGGGGGCAGAGATGAGCCTGGGGCAAACTGGAGCCAAGCCCTGGGACCTGAGGGCTCCTGTTCACTACAATCATTTCCTTTCTCAGGGTCCCCCAGGAGCCCCGGGACGGCTGGTAAGGGCTGTACTGGGTCTCATCCTCTGTCATCACCCTCACTTGCCCCTTTGGCTCCACGTCATGTCCCCTCGTTCCTTCCACCGACTCCCGCTTCCCCCACTGCCCCTCTGAAACCTCACAGACCCTGTCTCCCCTCACCAACTCCTCTTCCCCTTGCTGAGCCATTCTTCTCACTGATCATTCCCCCCACAGGTAGACACAGGACCTGGAGCCAGAGAGAAGGTATTAGGGTCTGTAGGGGGAGCAGAGGAAAGACCCCAGTGCCCCTCCTGACAGGTTCTGCCTTGGGCATGCCTTGGCTCCAAGGCTGTTCCTCAGCAAGCTTGTCTCTGCCACAGGGAGAGCCTGGGGACCGTGGACAAGAGGGTCCTCGAGGGTCCAAGGGTGACCCTGGCCCCCCTGGACCCCCTGGGGAGAGGGTGAGTGTGGTTGGTCCTGGGGGGTGCAGGCCTAGGGGGTGCGGGCCCTCCCAGGCCTGCTCTGATTTCTTCCTCCCCTATCCTCAGGGCGTTGATGGGCTTCGGGGACCCCCAGGCCCACAGGTGAGTAACGCACTTTGCCCCATCCGCCCAGTCCCCATCTTGCCTTCACCTCTTTTCTGACCCTGTTCCCTCCAGGGGGACCCTGGTGTCCGAGGCCCAGCAGGAGAAAAGGTGAGAGAGTGTGGAAGTTCCTCAGGACGTGAGCCTGGGTTCTCAGACCCACCTTGGCCTTGGCAGCCTCTTACCACTTTATTTTCCTCAGGGTGACCGGGGCCCCCCTGGGCTGGATGGCCGGAGCGGGCTGGATGGGAAACCAGGAGCCCCCGGGTCCCCTGGGCTGAATGTGAGTCTTGGTAGTCCCTGCCTGGTTTTCCCCTTCCACTGCCCCTTCACACGAGGGCCTAGACCCCAGCCTTGTTGGGTGGTCTTGGCCTTGCCGAGCTCTGGGGCCGCACATGTTGTCTGTGTCTTCTCCAGAGCCCTGCCTGGGTGGGGCATGTCGTTGCCATGCAGGCCTTGGGCTCACAGGGACTAGAGCCCCTGACTCCATGACCATGATGAACTGACTTTGAGTCTCTCCTCAGGGTGCTACGGGCAAAGCCGGGGACCCGGGGAGAGATGTAAGTGAAGGGAGATGCTGGGCAGAGGGGCTCAGGGGCCTGCATAAGCTTAGGCCAAGTCATCATAGTCACCACATCAGAGAGAGGAGGGGAGTTGGTTCAGCCTTGTCTTTGGGAGGGGTCTCGGTCCCTGACAGACAGGTTTTAATAGAATCCCCCTTTCTGACCTTCTTTGCCTTGGGGGTCTTAATAGGCCCTCCAAATTCTGGGAGTTCTTCCCTTGGGAGTCTCAGTAGGACCCCCCAACCCCTGGGGTCTGTGCCTGAGGGATCTCAGTGGGACCTCCCGGTCCTGAAGGTTTCTACCCTGGAGGGAGATCCTATTGTGGTCTTCTAGTCCATGGGGTGTGCCCCAAGGGATATCTCAGAGGCCCTGTCAATTTTAACAAAGACTTTTTCCAGGGGCTTCCAGGCCTCCGTGGAGAACAGGGCCCCCCAGGCCCCTCTGGTCCCCCTGGATTACCGGTGAGTTCAGACTTTCATGCTACCCCCTTTACCCCTTACTACCCTCACCCGATCCCCAACATTTGACCAATGATCTGTTCCCACAGGGAAAGCCAGGCGAGGATGGCAAACCTGGCCTGAATGGGAAAAACGTGAGTGTGTCCAGGGCAGCTGTGGCAAAACCTGCCAAGAAACAGCAGCACACGTACACAGCCGAGATCTGAGCAGCACACAGGGCACACGTGCAGACACAGGCATCCTGGCCCAGACATACAGATGTGTCCAGAAACATAGTTCTTTTTTGTTTTGAAATGTGTTTCACCCTTGTTGCCCAGGCTGGAGCGCAATGGTGCGATCTCCGCCCACTGCAACCCCAGCCTCCCAGGTTCAAGCAATTTTCCTGCCTCAGCCTCCTGAGTAGCTGGGATTACAGCCATGTGCCACCATGCCTGGCTAATCTTTTGTATTTTTAGTAGAAACAGGGTTTCTTCATGTTGGTCAGGCTGGTCTAGAATTGACCTCAGGTGATCCGCCCGCCTCAGCCTCCGAAAGTGCTGGGATTACAGGCATGAGCCACCGCGCCCGGCCTGGAAACATAGTTTCATATGCACACACGGGTAGCCTCACAGACATATAGGGATTTAGGTGAATGGGTCAATTTGTGCCAGGATGGGCCGACACATGCCCAGATAACCCACCGCCACAGGCACAGGTGAAGAGCCACAGACCGGTCAACAGGCACAAACACACTGGTTTGAAGCCACATTTGGGGCACTCAGAGACATGCTGACACCCAGACACTTCCACCCAGACTCAGATATGTGCTATCTGACACATGGACCCAAGACTGCATGTAGACCTCTGCCGAGTCGTGATGAGTCACACATTGGTGGCTCTGACCTGTGACATGTGCTGGCACATGACTTTATATCATCACCCATACACCTGTGGTCACACACATTGAGCTACACACAGGAGTTGCATACAGACGCCAAGACACACAGCCCATGGGCCTGTGGCGACATGTACAAGCCCATGCCCACATGCAGAAGTGGGCCAAGACGTGCAGACAGACCAGGACACATAGACCCACGGGGACGTATGCTAAGACACACATGGATATGCACACACTCAGGACACGTGGACAGTCACCAGCCCAGAAAAGCAGAAATGTGGAGCTGCCTCTAGAGAGCCAGAGACAGAGGACATGTGTGCGGTTGCCTGGTGAGCAGGCACATCCTTAGACATCCAGCAGCTCACTCCGATGGCCGCAGGCCATGCCGCAAGACACGCACAGCCATGGAGCTACAGGCTCAGACACGCAGTCACAGTCATCTGAAATCTGCCAAGATAGTGTCTTGCAGCCAGAGGTCAGTGAACATTTGGGCTGATGTGAGTCCTCTGCCCACAGGGAGAACCTGGGGACCCTGGAGAAGACGGAAGGAAGGTAAAGTCCTCGACCTGGGGCCTCTCTGGCCTCTGCTTGGAGCCACGTCTGAAGCATCCTTGTCTTCCTTAGGGAGAGAAAGGAGAGTCAGGTGCCCCTGGGAGAGAAGTGAGTGTCGGAGTTTTCTGCAACCTCTGACCCCTGACCCTGACCCTGGGGGATATGACTCCACTCTTTTCTGAGGTCTTAGGGTCCTGATGCTGGCTGCATCCTCCACAGGGTGGTGACGGCCCCAAGGGTGAGCGTGGACCTCCTGGTATCCTTGGACTCCAGGGCCCTCCAGGCCTCCCAGGGCCAGTGGGCCCTCCTGGCCAGGTGAGTGTCCTGGGTCATTCTGGGATTTGAGAGCATTAGAAGCCATTGTGTTTCCATGGGCAACCCTCCCAGACAGCCATGGGCCTGTGTGACCCCTTTGTGTTCTGCTGTATCTCAGGGTTTTCCTGGCGTCCCAGGAAGCACTGGCCCCAAGGTGAGTGTGCATATGTTGGGTAGGGGGTGCAGTGAGGGGTTGACCAGACTGGGGCACATTTCCCCACCTGGTCATTCTTGTTTTCAGGGTGACCGTGGGGAGACTGGATCCAAAGGGGAGCAGGTGAGGTCTCCACCTTTTCCACATGCCCAGGTAGCCACAGCACCCAGATATGCACACGCATGCCCCATAGGCTGGTCCCTAGCAGTTTGTCTCCATCTCTCTAGGGCCTCCCTGGAGAGCGCGGCCTGCGAGGAGAGCCTGGAAGCCTGCCGGTGAGCCAGGCTTGGGGCCTCTGCTTGACTCTGTTTTGCCTGCCCGTGGGGGGCCACCGCTCCATCGCCTTCCCCTTGCCACGAGGCTCCATGGGTTCTATGCTATGCGCTCAGTGCCCTGCCCCATTGGGGTTCTTGTAGCCTGCACTCAAGGGAACTTGGGCAGTGGGGACACGCCAGGGAGGGGCTCCCAGGGGTCTCCAGCCGTGCCTCAACCAAGTGCTAAAGGGTGCTGTGGGCAAGAGGCCTGGGGAAGCCGGTGTGGAAGTGCTTTCCTGAGGCCTTGCCGGGCAGAAGGCAGGAGCTTCCCCGTCACGAGCAGCCCTTCACCCAGCCTTTGTCCCCAGAATGTGGAGCGGTTGCTGGAAACTGCTGGCATCAAGGTGGGTTGTTTAGGGGCTGGGGGTGGGGGCAGGTGGGGGCCCCTGGGGCTAGTGGTGCTCACAGGCATGGGGGCTGCGGCGACACACCCCACTCCTCTGGCCTCTTGCTGTCCCTCAGGCGTCTGCCCTGCGGGAGATCGTGGAGACCTGGGATGAGAGCTCTGGCAGCTTCCTGCCTGTGCCCGACCGGCGTCGAGGCCCCAAGGGGGACCCGGGCGAGCGAGGCCCCCCAGGGAAGGAGGTGAGCAGAGGCAGCTCAGTGGGATGTGCCCTGTGGGGGTGTATCTGTGCAGCCACCAGCATTCCCTCTTCCACTCCTGCAGGGCCCCATCGGCTTTCCTGGAGAACGCGGGCTGAAGGGAGACCGTGGAGACCCTGGCCCTCAGGGGCCACCTGGCCTGGCCCTTGGGGAGAGGGGAGCCCCTGGACCTCCTGGCCTTGCCGGGGAGCCTGGAAAGCCTGGTATTCCCGGGCTCCCAGGCCGGGCTGGGGGTGTGGGAGAGGCAGGAAGGCCAGGAGAGAGGGTGAGCCTGGGGGCTGGTAGGGAGAGTGAGGGAGAGGTCGGGAGAGTGGGACCCCCATGGACTTGGTCCTCACTGGCTCTTTGCATTTCAGGGAGAACGGGGAGAGAAAGGAGAACGTGGAGAACAGGTGGGTTGCAATGGGCTCTGTGGGGTGGGGCTGCCTGGGGGCTGTGCTGGGGCTGCCATCCCATTTTCTTGTTTCCTGCAGGGCAGAGATGGGTCTCCTGGCCTCCCTGGAATCCCTGGGCCCCCTGGACCTCCTGGCCCCAAGGTGATCACCCCATCCCTGCCCTAGGCCTATGACTGGTGGCCAGGAAGCCACCCTTAGCTTGGGCCCCTAGAAATTCCTGTGATTCTGAGATCCGTGATGACCCCGTCATGCTTCTGTGACAAAGACATCTCTCCCCTGTGACCTTGTGCTTGTAGGTGGCTGTGGATGGGCCAGGTCCTGGAGTCTCTGGAGAACAGGGACCCCCTGGACTCAAGGGTGCTAAGGTCAGTGTGTGGGATCAGCTCTGGGCCACCCTCTGCCATGGCACCGGGGACTGACTTGACATCTTATCCCCACAGGGGGAATCGGGCAGCGACGGTGACCAAGGTCCCAAAGGAGACAGGGTGAGGCCTCTCCCCACCCTTCCATAGAGTCCCCCTCCTGTCTGGGGGCACACTAGGGGTGGTGTGCGTATGTACATGAGCACATGGCAGGGACTGGGGGCTCAGGGCATGACATTCTGCCTGCAGGGTGTGCCAGGTGTCAAGGGAGACCAGGGAGAGCCTGGACCGAGGGGTCAGGATGGCAACCCGGTAAGTCCTTGCCCAACAGCCACACATGTGCAAGAAGGTGGCTCTCACATGTGTCGTCCTGTGTGCAGGGCTAGAGTCTGCACTGCCTGGGGTTGTCTGGGTCCTGACTCTGTCTGGGGGTTGGTGGGTGGAGGGGAAATTGCAACTGGGAAACTGAAGCCTTAAACCTGTTCTCTGCAGGGTCTACCAGGAGAGCGTGGTGTGGCTGGGCCTGAAGGGAAACCGGTGAGTGGTGGCTGAAGCAGCTGGCCCAGGCTCTGGACCCCTCCACTAGGTGCTGCTGCTGCTGCTGTGTGCGCCTGTTTGGGTGTGTGCCTGTGTGTGCCTGTGTCTGTGTGTATCTGTTTGTGTGTGCCTGTCTGTGTGTGCTGTGTCTGTGTGTGCTGTGTCTGTGTGTGCCTCTGTCTATGTGTGCCTGTTTCTCCGTGTGGCTGTGTCCGCCTGTGTGTGTGTGTGTGTGTGTGTGTGTGTGTGCATGTGTGTGAGATTGTGTGTGCAGGCCCATGTGTGCTATCTATGAGAGGGAGTCCATGGGTACGTGTTATCTGTGCCTGGAAAGGGTGGAGTATGGAAACTGACCCCCAAGGAAAAAGCCCCCAGAGGCTGGGAACAGCCCAAGTGAGGTCCAGACTGAGGCTCATCAGCGCCCTCTCTATGCAGGGTCTGCAGGGTCTAAGAGGCCCCCCTGGCCCAGCGGTGAGTACTCAAGAACCTTCACTTCTCCTGCCCCCATCCTGTACCCTGCCCCAAGAGCAGTACTGCCTCAGTGTTCCTGGTGGTGTGAGGCTATCTCCCCCTCATCAGACTCTTTATTTCCCCAACAGGGTGGCCATGGAGACCCTGGACCGCCCGGTGCCCCGGTGAGTGACCAGGGTGCCCTGCCTGGTGAGGGTCTGGAAGGGCTGGGACACTGGTCACTGCTGATGAGCCAGGCCTTCTCTGTGTTAATCCCTGAGCCCTGTTCCCTGCCCTTGTCCCTTTTCTCTAGGGTCTTGCTGGCCCTACAGGACCCCAGGGACCCTCTGGCCTGAAGGTGAGTCTAGGTGTGTGGATGGGAGGAGGAGGCTCCTTTGAGCCGGGTCCACGCCCGGGGGAGTGTGTGCCAACCTCCTGGGCTGTCATCTCCTGCGTGGGGCTATGCTCCAGCAGTCCTGGCCACATGGGCTCTGCTCATGCAGTCTCTGGGTCGTTTGCAGGGGGAGCCTGGAGAGACAGGACCCCCAGGACGGGTGAGTGGCCCAGCTCACAGGTTACGGTCATAAGGAGACAGGTGAGGTTGGCACTGCCCTGAACTTTCTCTTCCTCCAGGGCCTGCCTGGACCTACTGGAGCTGTGGGACTTCCTGGTCCCCCTGGGCCTTCAGGCCTTGTGGTGAGTGAGGCCCTGTGGCCCCTGCAGGGACACTGTGTTTTCAGCCTTGGGACCCATGTTCTCTCATGTCCTCCAGTGTCCCTTGTCACCCTGACACCTGACTTGTTCTCCCTCAGGGTCCACAGGGGTCTCCAGGTTTGCCTGGACAAGTGGTGAGTTCTGGGGGTCAAGGGTTGGGCTCTAGGGGTCAGGGGTCAGCAGGCAGCCCTGACAGAGCTCCTCCCTCTCAGGGGGAGACAGGGAAGCCGGGAGCCCCAGGTCGAGATGGTACCAGTGGAAAAGATGGAGACAGAGGGAGCCCTGGTGTGCCGGTATGTATTCGGCTCACTGTGGGTCTGCTGCAGGGCGCAGTGCCCGGCTGTGGACCTGAACTCTGAGGAGTGGGGCAGCGGGGTGCTGGTGGAGAGGCCCTGAGATCCTTACGCTGCTCTGCCATAGGGGTCACCAGGTCTGCCTGGCCCTGTCGGACCTAAAGGAGAACCTGGCCCCCCGGGGGCCCCTGGACAGGTGATCTTTGACCCTGACTTCCACCCCCCGCAGCAACTCCTCTGCCTCACCCACAAGCTTGTTTCCAAAAGCCATGGGGGTGGCAGGGTGGGGGCAGGGGGGAGGAGGCAGTAACTCGCCAGCATTCCCCACAGGCTGTGGTTGGGCTCCCTGGAGCAAAGGGAGAGAAGGTGAGTGTGTGCAGGGGGGCCAGGGAGGGGGGCCAATGGGTGGGAGCCAAGGAATCCCACTGACCCCTCCCTGTTACCAGGGCGCCCCTGGAGGCCTTGCTGGAGACCTGGTGGGTGAGCCGGTGAGTGGGGAACTTCTGACAGCAGAAGTTCTGGGGGTCCTGTCTCTCCAGTGGCCCAACTTCTGACCTTGACCCATAGTTTACACACCCTCATGACCCTCAGTTTTCATAGCAGACCCCATATTTGAGCCCTGGCCTCATACATCCCTGAGTCTCATGTCTGTGACTGATGCCTATGTTGCCTCCTGACCTCTGTCAACAGGGAGCCAAAGGTGACCGAGGACTGCCAGGGCTGAGAGGCGAGAAGGTGAAGTGGGCTGGCCCTGGGGCCTAAGCACCGGGCAGAGAAGGCTCAGGCCAGACACCCCTCACCAGCCATTCTGTGCAGGGTGAAGCTGGCCGTGCAGGGGAACCCGGAGACCCTGGGGAAGATGTGAGTCCGGGGCCTGGGCAAGGGCGAGCCTGGCCTGAGGAGTGCGACGGTGGGCATAAGGGGCCACTCTTGGGCCTGGGCACATGTCTGAGCCCCTGAGTTGGGCTGCATGCCCACAGGTTGTCGGCTTCCACACTCTGAGCTCTGAGGGCCCTGTCTTGGCTTCTGTGTGCCCGTCTTTGATCTTTTGTTCCTCACCACATCTGGGCACACATATGTGCTCTGATCTGGTCTCCCGGGTCCCAGGACGCACCTGAGTTCCTGTGAACCTCTCCTTGGTCCTGTGTTTTCAGTCTTCCTTTCCCCTGCCCCTGCCTGCCAGCGTTCAGCCTGTGGCCATGCCTGCTCTCCCCGGGAGTGGACGTGTTTGCATTCCCCTCCGAGCGCCTGTGTACCTGCGCTCCCGTCTGTGGAGCCAGGTGTCTGCGCTTGTGTGTGCGCTCCATGTGCCTGTGGTCATGCCTGAACTCCCCCCTGTCTGTGGTCATATCTGAGCGTCCCTCTGTCTGTGCCCTCCTGAGACAGGCCGTGGTTGCATGTCTGGGTTCCCCTGTGCTCATGGTCACATCTGAGCTCCCCGGGAATATTTCCGGGCCATGGCTGAGCTCTGTGCTCATGCTCCTACCCTCTCAAATGCTGTTTGCTGTTGTTTTTTTAGGGTCAGAAAGGGGCTCCAGGACCCAAAGGTTACAAGGTATGTGTACCCAGAATGGTCCCTGCTGGGGTCCTGGTCCTGAGACCCCATGAGCTTGATCTGATGCCTCTTTTCCTCAAAGGGTGATCCAGGAGTTGGGGTCCCAGGCTCCCCTGGGCCGCCTGGCCCTCCAGGTGTGAAGGTAAGTCAATGTCCCATCACCAGTTGTGGGGGCATCGGGTTGGATGGCCACTAGAGGTAGGAGGAAGAGGGAGCTCTGCTGAGTCTTGGGAGGGGTCCTGCAGTGACCATTCCCTCCCTTTGCTGTGTTTATTTCAGGGAGATCTGGGCCCCCCTGGCTCCCCCGGTGCTCCTGGTGGTGTTGGGTTTCCAGGTCAGACAGGCCCTCGAGGAGAGATGGGTCAGCCAGGCCCTACCGGAGAGCGGGTAAGGGGCTGGGAGCAGCATGTGGTGGGTGAGGAGGGGGCCCTGCCTTGGGGATTCCCAGTCTTGAGGGGGCAGAGGGTAGGAGGGTTCCCAAGTCACTCTCTGCCTCTCTTGCTCCATTTTTCTGGTAGGGTCTGGCAGGCCCCCCAGGGAGAGAAGGAGTCCCAGGCCCCTTGGGGCCACCTGGACCACCGGGGTCAGTGGTGAGTAGAGGTGCCCTAAAGCCCCACGTGTTTGACTGCCTGTCCTTGCGAGGACTTAGGATGGGGGCTGTGCCACACTGTGGGGTGCTGGGGGAGGTGTTTTGAAAGCCACAGGACCCTCACCTCACTCTGACCCACAGGGACCACCTGGGGCCTCTGGACTCAAAGGAGACAAGGTAGGTGGGACACGTGCTGCTGGCTGTCTCCTGTGCCCTCGTCACCCACTCCAGCCTCTACTCACCTCACATGACCCTGCATCCCCCACTGATTCCCCTCACTGATCCCTGGTGTCCTGTTGGTCCCTAGGGAGACCCTGGAGCTGGGCTGCCCGGGCCCCGAGGCGAGCGTGGGGAGCCAGGTGTCCGGGTACGTGCGTCCTACTCCATAGCCGGGAGCTCCATCTCCCTTCATCCTGCTCTTGCCTCTGACTTCCAACCTCTGAGTCAATGAACCTAATGTCACCATCCAGGGTGAAGATGGCTACCCCGGCCAGGAGGGACCCCGAGGACTCACGGTGGGTCCCGCTGGGGAAAGTGCCAGCGGTGTGACTTCATTCCCCTGCCTGTGCCCTCTGTGCCCCAGGACTCTTTGCCATCCTCCCTAGCTTTCTGGTCCTCCTCGTCAACCCTGTCCCCTTTGTCTGGTCCCCACTGTTTCCCTCCTCCCCTAGATCCCCCCTCCGTCTTCCACTGCCCCAGTTCCTGTAGCTCACGGTCGTCTTCTCTCACACAGGGGCCCCCTGGCAGCCGGGGAGAGCGTGGAGAGAAGGTAGGAATATGGGAAGGTCCTGGCGTGAATGGGGTGGGTGAGCGGATATTGGAATTCAGGCCAGGGCCTCCCCAGTTTGGGCGGGACTCACACTCTTTCACCCAATAGGGTGATGCTGGAACTGCAGGACTAAAGGGCGACAAGGTGAGTGTGGGTATGGAGAGGGCAGAGCAGGGGCCAGGGTGCTCCCGACTCCTCTGACTCCAGCCTGCCCCCTCAGGGAGACTCAGCCGTGATCCTGGGGCCTCCGGGGCCACGGGGTGCCAAGGGGGACATGGTGAGTAGGCCCACGTGCAGACTGGTCTCCCCTGGGTGTGGGAGGAACCCCGTGGGACTGGCCCAGGGTGTCTGAGAGCTCAAACCTCCAGAGGGTGAGGGACCTTCAGCCCCTTACCATGACTTCTTACCCAACCCAGGGCGAACGAGGGCCCCGGGGCTTGGATGGTGACAAAGGACCTCAGGGAGACAATGGGGACCCTGGTGACAAGGTACAGGGAAGAGGGTGGTGTACTCTTCGTGGGGTCCTGTGGCTGTGGGGGTTCCACAGCACCTGTGAGGGCAGGAGGGGAGGAGGGGGCTTTCCGGGGCTCAGTGGGAAGGATTCTGTGGCTGACTGTGGAGTGGCTGAGACGGGGAGCTCTAGGGGGGTTAAGGTCTTGGTGTGAGGTTGGGAGGAGTGCTCTGTGGACTGGCCCTATGAGGGGCCTGTAGGGACAGGAAGGGGGCTCCGCTTCTTGGGTGTCCCCATCTGAAGGTGCTTCAGATGGGAGGAGGAACCCAGTGGTAAGAGGGAGGAGCAAGAGTCTGGGGTCCTTGGGGTGAGAAATGAGCCAGTCCATGGACCACAGCCCCCAGCTCCACCCTGCTAGGCATGGGCTGGGAGGGACGTGCCGCTGGGGCTGGTCCGGAGTGACTGAGCTCTTCCCCGGCTGGTGGGCTTGTTGTATTCCAAGCCCCCAGCCTGGTCTGGTCCTGATTGTGTCCCTCTCCTGGTTACTCCCACAGGGCAGCAAGGGAGAGCCTGGTGACAAGGGCTTGGCTGGGTCACCAGGACTGCGTGGACTCCCGGGACCCCAGGCAAGTCGTGCCCCAGGCCCAGGCCCAGGTCCACGGCCAGCATCTCACACACACACCTATCCTGGGAGTCCTCTGAGTACTGGGGGTCCTGGCTCCCTCACTGTTGGCCCCATGTGTGTTTACCCGGGATCTGTGCGTGTCCTGGGCCCCGGCCACTGAGCATCTGAGTGGCCACGCATGCAGTGGATGGGCCAGTGTTAGGGACAGTCTCACTGAAGGGCTCCCCTATCTGTGTTTCTCACAGGGTCAGCCTGGTGCAGCAGGGATCCCTGGTGATCCGGTAAGCTCCCCCTGCTCCCCCAGGGTCCCCTGTCCCCACAGGACCCCCATCACCATGGTGGTCCCGCTGATGTGGTCGCCTTTGACTTTACAGTGACCCAGTGCTCTCATGGTGTCCTCATGTTGCCCAGGGTCCCCTACCTCCACAGTAGCCCACTATGAAGGTGTCCCCTGCCCATGGAGACCCTTGTCCCCATGGCAAGCCCCAGTGGCTCTGGCCTCCAGAGGTGACTCCCACCCCATGGTGTCCCCTACTCATTATCCAGGGTGATTCTCTTTGGTCCCTTGCTGACCTCCTCTGACCTCACATGGACCCTCTCCCTGCTAGGGATCCCCAGGAAAGGACGGAGTGCCTGGTATCCGAGGAGAAAAAGGAGATATTGGCTTCATGGGTCCCCGGGGCCTCAAGGTAGGTCAGAAACAAGATTGCTTTTTTTTTTTTTTTTTTTTTTCTGGTCAGGAAGGCCGAATGTTGAAGGGCTTGGGGTCCGATGTTAGGGTGCGGGGTCAGAGGCTGGAGTGTCTGAGGCCTGTCTGGAGAGTTGGTTTCAGAGTGAAGGGGTCACAGGGTGAGATGTCTGGGAGTCACTTCTTCACCTGCTTTTCTTCCTCAGGGTGAACGGGGGGTGAAGGGAGCCTGTGGCCTTGACGGACAGAAGGGAGACAAGGTACAGAGGGGATGGGGCTGGGGGCTCTGGGGCCTGGGGCTTAAGGCTCACCCACTTTGATGCCTGCAGGGAGAAGCTGGTCCCCCAGGCCGCCCCGGGCTGGCAGGACACAAAGGAGAGATGGTGAGTGTGGGCACACTTAGAATGAGGGGGACACGGGGGGACTGCGCCAAGCTCATGTCTTTTTTTCTCCAGGGGGAGGCTGGTGTGCCGGGCCAGTCGGGGTCCCCTGGCAAGGAGGGCCTGATCGGTCCCAAGGTACAGGGTCTGTGGACAGTAGACATGATGGGGGGTCAGGATGGGGCAGGAAAGCTCACAGTCGTGAGCTTCCAGAAAGGAAGGCTATGGAGGGTTGGGACTTTGCGGGATGGAGTGGGGCTGGTCCTGAGGTTTCAAAGTGGGTTGGGGTCACAGTGTAGTTAAGATGAAAGCATGGGAGGTGGAGGGGGCATGCATCAGGGTAGGGGGCTAGAGTGGAGTTGGTGTCATGGGGACCACATCTGGTGGGCTCACAGGTGCTTGGGTTACAGAAGGTTTGGGCATTGGGCCCGGGAGCTCACAGGAGTTCAGGGAGGTTCCAGAGCTGAGGGAAATCGGGGCAGAAGGTCTCTCATGCTTCTTCTGTTCCCAGGGCGACCGAGGCTTTGACGGGCAGCCAGGCCCCAAGGGTGACCAGGGCGAGAAAGGGGAACGGGTGAGTTGAGGCCACGGTCGTGGTGAATTGAGGGGAGCATGCCCTTTGGGAGAGGGTCCATCTTTGGGACCTCTGATTACTGACTCTGTCCTATTTCTCCCCAGGGACCCCCAGGAATTGGGGGCTTCCCAGGCCCCAGGGGCAATGATGGCTCTGCTGGTCCCCCGGGGCTACCTGGCAATGTTGGTCCCAGAGGCCCCGAAGGACTTCAGGGCCAGAAGGTAAGCAGCCCCAGTTCTGACTCCTGACTCCTGAACCTTCCCTACCCTTCCAACCTCGTAACCATCCTCCAGCCTGCCTGCCCCAACTTCTGAAGCTGTGACCCTCAACCTGCCTGACTCCTGACCCCTACTGCCTCTGACCCTGCTCACTTGGTCTCTGTGTCTGACAGGGTGAGCGAGGTCCCCCTGGAGAGAGAGTAGTGGGGGCTCCTGGGGCCCCTGGAGCCCCTGGAGAGAGAGGGGAGCAGGTAAGTAGGGATCCCTGGGCTTGGATCAGAAATTGGGGTGAACTCTATTGTTCCTGAGATCAGAGGTCACAGCCTGGTCCTATCTGTTGGACATAGGGGCGGCCAGGGCCTGCTGGCCCCCGAGGTGAGAAGGGAGAAGCTGCACTGACGGTGAGCATGGGCCTGGGTGGGCTGGGTGGGCTGGGGCCCTGCCTCCCTCACCCAGCACCCTGACCCCTGACCCCTAGGCCCTGGCTCCATGTGGTCCCTCCATGGTCTCTGCATTATGCACCCTCTGTCCTTCCTGTGAGCCACGGGTTCCTCATGGTCCCCTTGGTCTTCTGCTCCCAGGAGGATGACATCCGGGGCTTTGTGCGCCAGGAGATGAGTCAGCACTGCGGTGAGTGGGGCCCAGGCTGCAGTCTCCTGGGTTCCACCCCTGCCCCACCCCAGCACCCTAGGCAAGGGCAGGCAGGCCCCTAGAACTTACAGGGCAAGTGGTCAAGGAGATGGGGGAATGGGTGGATACACAGAAGGACACACATGCTGCAGGACTGACACATGACACATGTCCCCAATGGAGGAGACACAGGCAGATGAGGATCGCCACGCAGTGTTCTTGGATGTCCAGCTTGGCTGTGTGGGGAGCGGGATGATGGTGGGAGCAGAGCTGTTCCCCTTGGGCCTGACCTGGACCCGGTGGGATATGATGACCTTGAGGGGCATCAGAGTGAGGCTGTCTCTTCCTGTCTCTGTACCACCTGCCTGTTTCTGAGGCTGGCCTGCCTGTCTCATGCCTTTTGCTGGCCTGTTACCAACTTCCCTCTCCTCTGCTTTCTTCTCTTTTTCTGTCTCTCTGTCCACCTCCCATCCTCTCTCTTCCTCTGTCTCCTGTCTGTCACTCTCTCCTGCTGTCTCTTTATGTATTTCTACCCTTCTGCATGTGTCTCTGTCTGTCTCTCCATTTTCCCGTCCTTCTCTCTGTCATCGTCTCTCACCCCTCTCTGCCCCCTCTAGCCTGCCAGGGTCAGTTTATCGCATCTGGATCACGTAAGTAGTTTTCTACTCCCAGAACTTTCTTCACCCGAAGCCCTGCCCTGCCTATCACCTGGGTCCTCTCAGTGGGGTTGGCTGGGATGGCTACCCATGGTGACCCCAGGGCCCTGAGGCCCCTGCTCTTGGCCCCAGGACCCCTCCCTAGTTATGCTGCAGACACTGCTGGCTCCCAGCTCTATGCTGTACCTGTGCTCCGGGTCTCTCATGCAGAGGAGGAAGGTGAGGACAGCTGAACCTGTAGGGTCGGTGTGGGTGGGGCCCAGACATGCCCATGGGTGCCCATGCATCCAGGGCACATGCCAAGTACATAGGGTCTGCATGCAGGACACACGCATGGGCTCTCTGTGCACGCATGGGAGGTGGGTGCTGCCCACCTCGCCCGGGGGCTGGCAGCCACTGCTCCCAGCACACCCTGCCTTACCTGCAGAGCGGGTGCCCCCGGAGGATGATGAGTACTCTGAATACTCCGAGTATTCTGTTGAGGAGTACCAGGACCCTGAGGCCCCTTGGGATGATGATGGTGAGAATAGGGGGCTGCACTTAGCAGAGCTTGGGGAGGGGCAGGCAGAGCTGATCCCTTCTGACCTCCCACTGACCTTTCAACCCTCTCTGATTCCCACCACCCCTGCTAACTTGACGGCATTGGCCAGACCCCTGCTCTCTGCCACTGGATGAGGGTTCCTGTACTGCCTACACCCTGCGCTGGTATCATCGGGCTGTGCCAGGCGGCACGGAGGCCTGTCACCCTTTTGTCTATGGCGGCTGTGGAGGGAATGCCAACCGTTTTGGGACCCGTCAGGCCTGTGAGCGCCGCTGCCCACCCCGGGTGGCCCAGAACCAGGGGACAGGTATGGGTTGAGCTCCCCACAGTAGGGGTCTGGGCACTGAGCCTATCCGGGTTCTGGGGGAGGAGTCCTTGGGCCAGGGCCCCAGGTCAGGGTCCTGGAGGAGGCACTCCCTCAGACTAGGGAACCTGGGGCAGACGCCCAAGCCAAAGAGCTGAATATAAAGCCCCAGCTGTGGAGCCCCAGTAGGGTCCCCTTCCATGTTCCCTCCTTTAAAGACCTAAGCATGGACCCCTCCGAGGTCAGAACCCCACTTCCTGTTGTAGCCTCAGCTCCCTCCCCATGGGCACCTCTGCCTGGGCGTCTCTGGGTAAGGTCAGATGGCTGACAACTGTTTCCAACCCGTCCTCACCAGGTGCTGCCCGGAACTGAGGCCCAGATGATGAGCTGACATTCAGCGTCCCCTGGAGGAGTTGGGGTGTCAGCAGAACCCCGCTGCCCCTCCCCTTGGTGCTAGAGGCTTGTGTGCACGTGAGCGTGCGTGTGCATGTCCGTTATTTCAGTGACTTGGTCCCGTGGGTCTAGCCTTCCCCCTGTGGACAAACCCCCATTGTGGCTCCTGCCACCCTGGCAGATGACTCACTATGGGGGGTGGCTGTGGGCAGTGAGCGGATGTGACTGGCATCTGACCCGCCCCTTGACCCAAGCCTGTGATGACATGGTGCTGATTCTGGGGGGCATTAAAGCTGCTGTTTTAAAAGGCTCCTGTTGTGACTGTTCGGGAAGATGGGGGTATTCGGGGGGAAGGTTTTCCCTGGGGGGTCAATAGTATTCTGCATGGGTACAAAGTCTCTCTGCCCGGACCTGGTCATTGCCTTGTGATTCTTAGTCCCCAACTTGTCCCCAGAAAGGAGTAGATAGGGTGGGGGCTAAGGATGTGTCCCCACTGCCCCCCAGGAGAGATGAGTCATAGGTGGGGGGCTGTCTCATGCCAGGAAGCATGTCCCAGCTCCCACCCCAGGGGACTGAGGGCGATAAATGGGCCCTGAAGTGGGATAGAGGGTCAGACCAGAGGACGGCATTTCCTGGCCCCAGCCCCAGGCAGCCACGGCAGCCTGACTAACTCCAGGAGCAGCTGGTGGCGGTAGGACTGGGTTGGGTTGGGATGAGAAGGGTCTTGGGGGTTGAGTGGACCTGGGCTTTGGCTTCGTGGAGGGCTTGGATGGACCCAGAGGGCTCTGGGATCTCTGGCTGCTTTTCTGCCTCCAAGACCCCATTCCCGCCCTTCTCTTTCCTGGATCAGCTGCAAGCTCTCCTGCTGAGAACCACCTGCCTCCTGTGGACCCTCTGTGTTTCTCTGTCTGAATCTTTCCTTCTATTATGCTCTCTGTCCCTGGGCTGGTTTCTGTCTGTCTTCTTCCAGTCTCCATTTTACTCTGCCTCCATCTCCTTCATCTCCCTCTCTTGCTGCCTCTCTGTCTCTGGATTTCTTTGTCTCTTTTCTTTCTGTCTTGCTTTGTGCTTGTCTCATTCTGGCTCTCCTCTTGTCTCCCCTTCTCTGTCTCTGGGCTGGCCTGGCCTCTGATCCCTTTCTCCATCTCTTCCTCTCTCTCCATCCCCCTCTCTGTCGCTCTGCCCTTGCCATCTGTCTCTGTCCATGGACCCCAGTTGACCTTGCCTTGAGTCTGTTTTGTCCTTGCAGCCTGACCTCATGATGACCAGGTGGGCTCTGCTGGTGCTGATGGTCCTGATGTTGGGCAGAGTCCAGGTTGTCCCAGTGACCCCTATCCCAACCTTCCAGCTCCGCCCTCAGAACTCTCCCCAGACCACTCCCCGACCTGCGGCCTCAGAGAGCCCCTCAGCTGCTACCACATGCCCCTGGGCTGCCCGGAGCCACTGCAGCCCCACCTGGCACCCTGGCTCACGCATCGTGCTATCGCTGGATGTCCCCATCGGCCTCTTGCAGATCTTACTGGAGCAAACTCGGGCCAGGGCTGCCAGGGAGCAGGCCGCCACCAATGCCCGCATCCTGGCCCGTGTTGGCCGCCGCTGAGCCTGAGGGAGGGGATCACAGTGATAGGGCCACCCTGGATGGGAGGACCTGGGGGGCAGCCACACAGCTGGACAGATGCTGCCACATCTGGGCATAGAGTGTCTGGACACTGCCACCTGGAGCCACTGCCATGCAGTATCATATCACACCTGAGTGCCCCACGGAGTCACAGTGTGTCTGGACAGCCTGGACATTGGACATTGCTATGTTGGGTCACTGCCACATGGAGTCTCGCCATGCCGGTGTGCCCCACAGACCTAAAATATGTTCGGACAGCTTGGATGCCACCATGTAAGGTCACTGCTGCGGTGAGTCTTGCTATGTCTGGGTGCCCCATAGTCACAGAGTATCTGGACCCCGCCACATGTGGTCACCATCACGTTACTTTCAGGAGCCTCAACACGAGACCTCAACACTCCCTCCGAGATCAGTCCCTCTCAGGCCTACAGGTCTGTCCTCCCGTAGGCCACCACACAGGGATATGCTGGCTGAGGGTCACTTGCTTGCTCTATGCCCCATGAGGCAGCACCTGCCCCAGATGGACGGGGCTGTGAGGGGTGACATGTGACCCTGTGACCATGGCAGCCTTGCCTTATGGGTGCATGTGCGCATGTGTGGCTGAATCTCTGACAGCTGTGACTGTGTGTGAGCAGGGTAAAGGTGCGTGAGAGGTCTTGGAGGAGTGGGTGCTTGTCCCCCAAACCTGCATGAAGCAAGCACAACTCCCAGCCAGGCACTGTCCTCTCCACGTGCCCCTGCATCCCCAGCCTCAACCCATGGACTTACATGGTTCAGGGGAGACAGGGCTCAGGCTGCCGGGGCTCTGACCCAGCTCTGTCCCCCTTCTGTCCCCCTTCACACACGGATTGTCCTGGGCAAAGTTGTTCACCTTTCCGAGGCTCGGTTTCCTTATCTGTAAAGCAGAGCGGCACCAGCAAGCATGTGAGCATTGTGTACACAGCAGACATGGAGGTCCTGCAGGAGGAGGTCTCAATAAAAGCAAAGCGATTGAAGGCTGGGATGTGTGAGAATCCCAGTCTTGTGCACCCAGGCCATGACACGTGAGGGCTGAGTCACATGTGGCTTCTCTGCCTTCTTCCCCAACTCCCCACTTAAATGACCTGGTCTCTTGGTTTGGAAGGACTAGGTTCTGCCTGATTTCACAGCCCAACTCCACTTCTGGGCCAGAGACGAAACTGACTTTCTGGGTGGCATGGATGGGCCTGCCTGCAGAGTGGGCAGGCACTCTGGGCCATGCAGACAACTCTAGGTGGACATGAAGGCAGACGCTGGTTGTCATGGGCAGCTCTGGTGGGAGAGGGAGGCCGTTCTGGCTGGAGTGTGGCTGACTGACTGGAGTGGGGGCACTGGCGCTGCCCTCACGTTGTAAGCAGCCCTGTGGGGGCGGGCCTAGGGCGGGCTGGGGAGGCGGGGCTGCAGGAGCTGCAGCTCGCTCTCCAGAGTGCTGGGCGGGGTGACCCCACTCTGGAGCTGCAGGGGGCAGTGGCCCTAGCCAGTTTGGTTGCAGGATGGACAGAGGCTGTTTAGGAGGCAGCTCCCTGACGGACCTGGGGCCAGGGAGCAGCAGGCAGGGTAGGCTCGGGACAGCGTGGGGAGGGTGGGGGGTTAGGGAAAGACCTGGATGAAGTCAGGGTGGTGCTGGAGGGGTGCCAGAGGGTTGGGGGGTCTTCCTGGTATAAGGGTGCTCAGAGGGGCATTCATCTGTCAGTGGCCTGAAGGAGGGGGAAAACTATCGCCTTGCAAGGGAGGGGGCTGGGCCAATGGGGAACTATAAATAGTGTCTTCCTCCAGCCCAGGGGGAGGGACCGCCAGCTGGAGCTGCCCAGGCCCTCCTGCTCTGCTCTTTGCTGGCCTCCAAGGGATCGTGTTTGTCTAGGTCTCCTCTCAGGGGTCACACCAGTTCCGGGAAGTCCAGAGGCTCATTTGGGAAGGGTTTCACATGATGTGGCTTTAGCCCTTAAACCAGCATTTCTAGGGTGTCTGCTGTGTGCCTTGCCAGTCTTGAACTTCTCTGAACACCTGCTGTGTACTCAGTTTGGTCATAAACCTCTCAGAACGCTTTCTGTGTGCCCCTGCTGGTCCTGAATCCCTAAGCACCTACTGTACGCCCTGTGCCAGGCTGGAAGGAGGAGGTGCAGATCAGGGTTCCCAGGCTGCTTGGTGACATGGCTCTATGCCTCCAAATCAGAGCCTCACACTCCCTGTGAGCCCTGAATCCAGGGAGACACAGGGGACAATCCTTTGCTAGAAATGGCCAGAGGAAACTGGAATTCCTGGAAACTCCTGAACCTCTCAGTGACAGCAGGAGTGGGGGTGGAGGGATATATGGGGAGGGAGGTAACAGAGAGCAGCAGGCCCCACTGCAGTCTGCCCGTCTCCGCATACACAGGGGCGCAGGGCTTGTGAGTTCGTGTGCGTCTGTGTGTGCATCTGCATGTGTGCATGTGCAGCTGTGCCAGCGTGTCTGTGCACATCAGTGTGTGGGCCTGTGTGGCACACACTGACACCCCTGGGTCTTTATGCTGCAAAGGGTGGTTTGTGGGCCAGGTGTGGCGGCTCATGCCTGTGAACCCAGGGCTTTGGGAGGTCGAGGCAGGAAGATCGTTTGAGGCCAGGAGTTCAAGGCTGCAGTGAGCTGTGATTGCACCACTGTGCTCCAGTCTGGATGATGGAGTGAGACCCTGTCTCAAAACCAAAATGTGTGTGTGTGTGTGTGTGTGTGTGTCTGGTGGGATGGTTTGCCAGTTCTGTCAGGACTGGCCAGTAGATACAGGGACTGGGAAGGGTGTGAGCTTTGAGGACTGGCCATCACATGGCTTCTAGGCTGGGACACTGGGAGGAAGTCCAGTGGTGAGTGCAGAGGGCACCATGGGAGCCAACCAGGGTCAGGCCAGCCAGGGTCATGGTGGGCAGAGGCTGAGCAGAACATGTTCACACATGTGTGCACAGACAACCCAGCATACTTCCCACGCCTGAGGCAGGATGGTGGCTCGCTGAGGAGGGAAAAGCCATGAGGGCCAGCGATTCTACCAGGCATCCACTGAGGCTGAGGGAGCAGAGCCAGGACAGCATCTCCACGGAGAGGACACGGTGGGGCAGGAGCACAGGTGTGGAGGTGGACTGTGCGATGACAGTGCAGTGCAGGAGGCAAGGTCTGGAAGGCTGGGAGTTGAGCTGAGTCCATGCTGCACTGTGAACTCGCTCTGTGCACTGCTGTGCCCTTCTCCCCCTTCCTGACCCAGTTTCCCACCTGAGAAACAGGGCCATGGGAGAGGAGATGGAGAATATCCTCAGAGCAGATGTGGACCCTGGCCTTGGGGAGGAACCCCAGGCATCTCCTGATATTGACCTGTGGCCTTCCAGCTGAACACAGGGACTTAAAGGAGGGTGCCTGGGTTAGCCCCGAGTAGACTTTCTGGAGAAGAGAAGGAGGTGCAGAGCTGTTACATTTCCTGGGAACCAGGCTCATCCTGTCTGGGTGTGAGGATGTCTTCCCAGAGACAGCCCTGGCGCCCTGCCCAGGCCCGCTGTCCTCTACCCCCAGCCCTTGAGTAGCATCCCAGAAGGTCTGGGAAGAGAACTGACAGGCCAGGGGAGGCGCTGGGTGTCTGTAGATGTCAGAGGAGATAGCTTTTGCAATGCATGCTGTGGGTTACACAGGGTGTGGATGTGTGGTAATGAGGTCTCAGAGGCCACAGTGGCCCCGGGATGGCCTTGGCAGTGGCCAGAAGACAAGAGGGCTGGCTGTGTCAGGGACAGAATGAATGGCTTTGGAGAAGTAGGGAGCAGGTCATAAGGGGCACCCAGCTCATCAGGAGCCGCCCATGGATGTGCTCAGATCTGCTGGGAATGGGGTGGAGGAAGGAGTGGGTGGATGCTGCAAAAGGAGGATGAGGAAGGAGGAAGTCATTGACTCTGCCTAGGGCAGGGTGTTCCCAGGGCAAGTAGCTGGAGCTGGTTTGGGGGAGGGTCCTGGTGGGCTTCTAGCATGTGGACCTTCAGAATCTTCATTTCCCATGAAGTGGGCAAGACATCTGTGTCCGTCATCTTTTTTTTTTTTTTTTTTTTTTTTTGAGGTGGTGTTTTTCTTTTGTTGCCCAGGCTGGAGTGCAAAATCGCAATCTCGGCTCATTGCAACCTCTGCCTCCCGGGTTCAAGTGATTCTCCTGCCACAGCCTCCCAAGTAGCTGGGATTGTACAGGCATGCTCCACCATGCCCAGTGAATTTTGTATTTATAGTAGAGTCGGGGTTTCTCCATGTTGGTCAGGCTGATCTGGAACTGCCGACCTCAGGTGATCCGCCCACCTTGGCCTCCCAAAGTGCTGGGATTACAGGTGTGAGCCATGTGTCAGTCATCTTAAGGGTCCTTGCCAAGCTTTAAAGAGCTGGGTGGACGTGGACTGACTCAAGGCAGGGCTGTGGCAGAGAGGGCATGGGAGGGGTGCTGCACCTATAGCCAATGAGGCCAGTCTTGTTTCCCATGCCCTCAACACCTGGCTCCTGTCTGGGTACACACTGGACAGAGAGAATCTGAGGGTGCAGGGCCCTTGCCAGGGGTGTTGTGGTTGACATCGCTAGAGGGCAGTGTGGCCCAGGTTCAAGCCGTTTTGGTGGAGGCTGGGGTAGAGAGTGTACAAAGCTTGGAGAGGTGGGGCTGGGATCCCGAGGAGGCGGGAGCCTGCAGGAGTCCGGTAGGTGCCAAACACAAGAGAGTGACCCAGCGGTTTCCGAACTTCCGAATCTCTCCCCTGTTCCTTGTCCCTACTGCATTTTCAAAGACAAGAGGGAGATACAAATACAGTAAAAGACAACCTTAACGTATTTTAAAATGAATTTCTTAGAGATTTGCATATTTAATTTATACTATAATACTGTAAGATTGACAGAGTGCGCCGGGCGCTGTGGCTCATGCCTGTAATCCCAGCACTTTGGGAGGCTGAGGCGGGTGGATCACGAGGTCAGGAGTGCAAGATCAGCCTGGCCAACATGGTGAAACCCTGTCTCTACTAAAAATACAAAAATTAGCCAGGCGTGGTGGTGGGCGCCTGTAATCTCAGTTACTTGGTAGGCTGAGGCAGGAGAATCACTTGAACCCGGGAGGCGGAGATTGCTGTGAGCCGAGACCGTGCCATTGCACTCCAGCCTGGGCGACAGAGCGAGCCTCTGTCTCAAAAAAAAAAAAAAAAAAGATTGACAATTTGCACATCCCATCGTCCTGATAAAGAGAAAATATTATATTATTTTCAAAAAATATGTAAAAATTTAGTTGGGAAAAAAATACTAAAAAACAAAAAAATTTTAATTGGTAACAATGAAATTCTGGAAAGACAATTAAGATATTGCCAGGGCTTAGTGAGTCCCCAAAGTACTTGGTTACAAAGTTCCACGCATTTGCTCCCGGTGAGCTGGAGTTTAACCCGAGCGCCCCAGCAGCCAAGGCAAAGAGAGAAAGAGGAACAATATTGAAATGTGTTTTGCGTCTCTATTCATGAGATAAAGGAGTTTTCCAGCGTGGTTGAGCACACTGGAAAAGGAGAGTTCCGGGGCTCGGAGCAGTCAAGGAGGGCCCCGAGCAGGGGCAGGAGGGTGCAGGGAGTTGACGGCTAGTACAGTAAGGCCTGGTGGCACCTGTCGGCTCTGACCAACCTGGCCATGCGGGTCACGTAAGCCTCGTCCCACTGCACACAAACCCCTCCCTCCTGCGGGCCCTGGGCTCCCTGGCATAGCAAGGAGCAGAATCCACGCTTGCCGCGGCTCAGGGATGCAGCGCCAGGGCGGGGCCTGTAGGTGGAGCCTATGCAAATCAGCAGGGTCAGGTAGGGAGCGCGGAGTTTGTGCATCTGGGGCGGGGCCTGCAGAATCCGGGCCTTGAACTGGGGCGGGGCCAGCACGATCCGGGAGTTGAGCATGCGCACTCTTGATCCTGGCCTGAAGATCTGGGCTCACTTTCTCCAAAACGGGCGGGTAGGTGAGTTGGGCATGCGTGGTCGGCGGCCGGGCCCTTCTCAGCTGGGGTGGAGCCTCCTCACTCTGGGGCGGGGCCTGAGGGAAGATAGACATGGGCTGTCGCGGCTTAAGGAGGGGCGGGGCCCGAGGGGCGGGACCTCGGGTGGCCCGAGGTGGCCCGGCTGCTGTGTTGGAAGCGGCGCAATCCGACTCATCCCGGCCCCGGGATGGCGTCCCCACGGGAATTGACCCAGAACCCCCTGAAAAAGATCTGGATGCCATACAGCAATGGGCGGCCCGCTCTGCACGCTTGCCCGCGCGGTGGTGAGGCGGGGTCCTCCGGGAGGGAGTGGGAGGTGCACTGGGATGGGTGGGTAGGGCGGCCTGGGCGGGGGTCTCACATAGAGAAGGGGCCGGAGACAGGTGGGGAACCAGGGACAAGTGAGGCTGTCGTGACTGGCAAGGCTGCTGGGGACAGGTGAGGCGGTCGTGACAGTGGTGGGCCAGAGACAGGTGTGGCAGAGCAGGGAGCGGGGACAGGTGTGTGGGGGCATATCGGCTTGGCAGCGGCTAGCTCTGGCCACCATCACCTCGGGGAGGGCGCTTGCCCCCTCGCTCCCCACCCCATCCCCATGGCCCCCAGCCTGGGGAGGACTCTGTGGGCACCCCAGGCCCTTCCCTCTCTCCTGGCCAAGGAGTGTGGGCAGAGTTGTTGGACTGGAGCTGAGCTGTGTGACCCTAGGCGAATTACTTGGCCTCTCTGAGCCCAAAACTTTCAAAGGTGGGCTAGTTTTCCAACAGGAGGAAGGGTGCCTCTTGGCCTTAAAGCCGAGCTTGGGTAGGAAAATCAGCACAGATGTGCTCAGTATAGAGACAGAAAAGTATGCCATGTGGGCCTGTGTCGGGGTCCCTGGACATGTAAGCATCCACCTGGGGTCATGGGTGTACAGTAAAACTCGAGGGTCAAACAGCTAGGAGAATGCTGAAATTCATGGAATTGTCAAGGGGCTCACATGTCCTAGAGTCCCAGGTGTTTAAATCGCTTCCTTGAGTTTCTCCCTGTCCTTAAATGAGCCAGCATTTTTTTTAAGAGATGAGTCTCGCTCTGTTGCCCAAGCGGGAGCAAGTGCAGTGGCACGATCATAGTTCACTGCAGCCATGACCTTCTGGGCTCAAGCGATCCTCCCACCTCAACCTCTCGAGGAGCTGTGACTACAGGTGCACCACCACACCCAGCTTTTTTTTTTTTTTTCTTTTTTGCTAGAGACAGGGTCTTGCTATGTTGTCTGGGCTGGTCTCCAACTCCTAGCTTCAAGTGGACCCTCTGGCCTCAGCCTTCCAAACTGTTGGGATTACAGGCGTGGGACCTGGCCTGCAACTTTTTTATTACCAGGAAAAAGAAAGATTTGTTTTAGGAGTAACTGAAACATTGTAATGAATTTGCAACTTGTCCAGGACCTCAGAGAACATCTAGTATAACTGACGGTAAGGGGAGATCAGGAGATTATGTGACATGCCTGGGTCTCCTTGTGATCCTGCCTCTGCTTATGCATGATAAGCGGGGGGAGAGTTCTTTGTGCTCATCCTGCTGCAGCAGCCTGGGGTCACTGCTTTGATCATGATATGAGTCTTGGGGGAAGGGTATTTCTGCCCACACTGTGAGTCCTAGTAGGGGAAGGCCATGTTTCTGACCAGACCCAGTCGTAGTAAGTCATGGCTCTGACTGTGGTGTAGGTCCTGGTGGGGTTGTGGCTGTCTACAATGCACACTCAGTCCTGAGGGCGATGGCCAGCCCTCCTTTGAGACTCTTCTGGAGGTGTGGAGGCTGAGCCAGTCTGTGTTACTAAGGCTGTGTGGTCCTGACTTAGCTGGATAGCTGCTATTATTACATAGAGGAAAGCAGAGAGGGCCTGGACTTTTTTTATGTTTGTTTTTTAGGGTTTTCTTTTCTTTTTTTTTGAGACAGAATTTTGCTCTTGTTTCTCAGGCTGGAGTGCAGTGGTGCTATCTCAGCTCACTGCAACCTCCACCTCCTGGGTTCAAGCAATTCTCCTGCCTCAGCCTCCCAAGTTGCTGGGATTACAGGCATGTGCCACAACACCTGGCTAATTTTGTATTTTTATTGAGATGGGGTTTCATCATGTTGGCCACACTGGTCTTGAATTCCTTACCTCTAATGATCTGTCCACCTTGACCTCCCAAAATGCTGGGATTACAGGTGTGAGCCTCTGTGCCCAGCCAAGTCTGTGAGCCTTTAAGAAGCAGGTCCTCAATAAGCGGAGTCAGGGTATTCTCTCATCACTACCATTCTTTCTTTGCTTCTCACTACATCCGAGTCAGGGATTGATGCATCAGCTCCAGCCAACCCCCGTTATAGGTAAGAGGAAGCTGAGGCGTAATAGGAAGGTCTCGTAGCCCCTAAGGCAGGACCTGTGTTTCTCCAGGCTCTAAGTTTGGGACTGAATGTGGCTCTGGCCTGAGCTGAAGGGCTCATTCCATCACGACGTCTCAGGGTGTTTGGGTAGGCTGGGTTCTGGGTTCTCACTTTTTCCTGGAGGAGGAGGTAGCACCCGACAGGCCAAAGATGAGACCTGGAGGTTGTGTGGGGATTTGGGCCTCAGCCTAGGGTCCCAGCTTCACAGCAGGGAGTGGGTAAGCAGTGAATGAACATGGAACCCGCCTGTGCAGCACCTCCGGCTCCCAGGTCCTGCTTTTGGGCAGCATTTTACCCTTTGTAGAGTAGACTTGTAGGCTGAGTGACTGCAAGGACAGTCCGAACCCGGAGGGCGTGGGTCGGGCTGGAAGCAGATTTGGTCCCAGGGCTTTGTGGGGAGGAGGCAGCTGTACCCACTGCTGGTCTGTGCTTTGTACTGGGTTTTCTCTGGAGTCTAGTCCCCAGCTCCTCAGGGCACTAGGGGCTGGTGGGCTGAGGGATGTCCTGTGCCTCCTCCACTTCTACAGCCACGCCCTCACCTGATAAAAATTTAGAGCCCCACCTGAGGGCTAGGAGGTTCTTACCTTTCTTATCATTGGCCTCTGAGCTCAGACCTGGAGGAACTCTGGGGGCAGATGGGACCAGAGCCGACTCAGGGAGCACCTCAGAAAGGACAGTGTTTGATGGCTTTTCTCAGCAAAAAGGTGGCAAGGTGGCAAGACTCTTCCTGGGTGAGGACATGACTGGTGTGGGCACAGGGCAACAGGAGAGACGACTGTCAGTCCCCTCCAAACAGGGCTTTCATTTGAAAGAGCTCTCTCTGCCTTCCCCAGCCTGGCCTAAGGAGGTGGGAGCGGCTGCGTTCAGGAGTCAATTCTGGCGCCCCCTCCAGGGACTTGTGGCTGCTGCTGCGGTGGAAGTACCGGAACACACACAGACACTGCCCGTTGCCAGGCATGTCCAGGCCCCTTGGCTCCTAGGGCTCGTGGGGCCTGCAGCGAATTTACAGGAAAGGAACCCACGAGGGAAGTTGGGCTGACATGTCTTCACATTTCCTTCCGCACATGCTCGATGTTATAAACAGTGTTTTGTTTTTTTTTTTTTGGAGATGGAGTCTCGCTCTGTCTCCCAGGCTTAAGTACATACAGTGGCTTGATCTTGGTTCACTGCAACCTCTGCCTCCTGTGTTCAAGTGATTCTCCTGCCTCAGCTTCCCAAGTAACTGTGATTACCAGTGTGCACCACCACACTTGGCTAATTTTTGTATTTTTAGTAGAAACAGAGTTTCTCCATGTTGTCCAGGCTGGTCTTGGACTCCTGGCCTTAGGTGATCCACCTACCTTGGCCTCGTGAAGTGCTGGGATTACAGGCATGAGCTACCATGCCCGGCTATAAACAGTGTGTTCTGCTGTCCCATTTGCTCAGTGTCAGGGTCCTGTGGGCTCAGAGCTGCAACTGCAGCTTAGTCCATATGGTCTGTTTCAATGGCACAATATGCTTTCTCCTGTGCCTCAGTTGGCAATTTCTCACAGCTGGGATTTCCCCGGTGGTTTGCAGTGATAAGCAGAGCTGTTGTGATATACTGAACTTTGGTTTTCTTTTGGCTCATTTCCTTGGGAGCTTATCTTGGGGAGCAGAGGAGATAGGTATTTTATTGCTTTGTTTTGTGCCCAGGCCTGACTTGCTGCCCTGCCTACCCACCTTGTGCTGCACCTGTGGGTGGGAGGGGGAAGGGAAATGTCGTCAAGTGCCATGGGAGGAGGCTGGAGCTGTCTCTGGGAAAATAGGAGATGTGGAGAAGGGGTACAGATCCCCAGTCCTGAGCTTATGGGAGTGCCCCTGAAGAGCAGCCGGCGGGTGGGATGAGCAGGGTGGGTGGGTGCAGGATTTCCTCCTGCTTAGCAGCAGCTGATACACAGCCCTTGATTGCTTGATTGCAACCTGGCCAGGAACTGTGCAAACAACTCGGGCTTCGGCCGTCCGCCGGCCCTGAGGAGGCAAGGCCTTGCCTAACTTGTTTTCCTCTTACCTTAGCCAATGCTGAGAGTTCTCTGCAAGTTTCTTCACTCTCAGTCAGTCTGTTTCATGGGGTCTCCTCCATCCTGCCCCTGAGGCTCACTGGTTGGGTCACCTTTAAACAAGGGCCATGCACAGGAGTGATGCAGCCCCCACTGGCAAGCAGGGCCCTTTGCTTCCCTGCAGGGCCTGCCTGGGGCCAGGCCACTGGCTCCACGCCCCAAGTCTCAAGGACAGTCGGTGCTGAAGTACACCTATGGCTTTAGCTCAGTATCTGCCAGGGCAGGTCAGAGGGCACAGCTTCCCAGAAGTTCCTAGGCTTTTCCGTGGGGCTAGCACTAGGCCTCTCTGAGGGTTGATTGTTCCATTTTACAGCTGGGGACATCAAGGCTCAGAGTTCCCAATGAGTTCCCAAGATGGCAACCCACGCCTGACCCCTGACCCCCTGTGGAAGTGTTCCTGGAGCCTCTGTGCTCTGATGGAGGCAACTTGTTGTTGGGAACAGTCTGTCTAGGGCGGGCAACTAGGTGAAGACACTTGCAGAGCCAAGTGGGCAGAAGAGGGGCAGTGACAGGTCCCCACATCTGTCCATCTGCCTGTCTGCTATAGTTTTACCTGACCCAGGTCCTAAGGATGAGGAAAAGGAAGCTTCCTGAGGCTTCTGACGTGAGACCGCGTTTGATGGCATTGGAAACTGAGCTGGAGGCTGGGTGTGGTGGCTCACCTTGTAATCACAGCACTTTGGGAAGACGAGGCGGGCGGATCATCTGAGATCAGGAGTTCGAGACCAGCCTGACCAACATAGTGAAATCCCATCTCTACTGAAAATACAAAAATTAGCCGGTGTGGTGACATGTGCCTGTAATCCCGGTTACTTGAGAGGCTGAAGCATCAGAATTGCTTGAACCCGGGAGGCAGAGGTTGCAGTGAGCCAGACAGCACCGCACCCCAGCCTGGGCAAGGGCAACAGAGTGAGACTCTGTCTCAAAAAAAAAAAGGCCGGGTATGGTGGCTCATGCCTATCATCCCAGTACTTTGGGAGGCTGAGGCAGGTGGATCACCTGAGGTCAGGAGTTCAAGAGCAGCCTGACCAACATGGTAAAACCCCATCTCTACTAAAATTACAAAAATTAGCCGGGCATGGTGGCACACGCCTGTGATCCCAGCTACTCAGGAGGCTGAGGCACAAGAATCACTTGAACCCAGGAGGTAGAGGTTGCAGTGAGCCGAGATTGCGCCACTGCATTCCAGCCTGGGCAACAGAGCAAGAGTCCGTCTCAAAACAAAAAAAGAAAACTGAGCTGGGTTCCACGAGATGAAGCTGGTAGTTCTGCTGCCTTGGCATCTGTCCTGGCCAGCTGGGGATTTAGGGGGCTGTATTCAGACCCTTCCCTGCCTCTAACCTGGCATCTTCTCTGGCTGGCACACTGACCTGTGGCACATGAATGGTAGTGGGTGGGCTCTCAGAGGGACTGTCCTTGTAGGCATCAGTCTGGATCTCTGGTCTCAACCCCTTGTGGTCCTTACCCTGAGAGACTTCTAGATGCCTCTCTCCCTGATCCTGCCCACAATTCCTGAGCACCAGCGCTGTGCCCAGCCCCAGGACACTGAATGGCTCAGACACCACAGGGCTTCTTCTGCTGTAAGTGATCAGTCTAGAGAGAAGAGTGTCATTAGTGAGGTGACCAGGATTGAGGGTGAGGGTGTTCCTGGCCATGGAGATGCCTAGGGGAAAGGACTCGTTGAGGAAGCAGCTTTTGAGCTGGGCTTTGTGTGATGAAAAGAAGTTCACCCCGGGGAGGGCATGCAGTGGGGCTGTGTGTTCTGGGAGCACGGAGCGACGGCTGGGTGAGAGAGATGTAAAAAGGTTAGAGTTTGGATTCCTGGATGACAGAGGCAGGGTGTTGATTACCCTGCTGGGTTTTGGTCCTGTCCTTCATGTGGTGGGGACCCCCCCAGCCATGTTTAGCCAGTGGCAAGGTCGGTTGACTTTATATCTGGTGATGAAGGTGACATCAAGATGAGAAGGGCTGGAGAGATCCCACTGTGTCTGCCGGAGCCCAGGCGGCCCTGGGGAAGGGGGCATACCAACGCTGGCTTGAAACTGGCATCTGGGGGCACTCTGGGAACTGTGTGATGCTAGGAAGCCAAGAAGATACGTCTGGTGCCAGTCCCATGCCCACAAGCTGAGAGACCACAGGCTGGGAGGGAGGGGCGTGCTAGGAGGGTCCCGCCCCCATCTGACCCTGTGCTGCTTGCCTTTTAGTGTGCATGACCAACTGCCCAACACTCATCGTCATGGTGGGGCTGCCTGCCAGGGGCAAGACCTACATCTCCAAGAAGTTGACTCGATACCTGAACTGGATTGGTGTGCCCACTCGGGGTGAGGCTTGGCCCAGCTGTCCAAGGGGAGCTTCGTGGGGCACGGGGAAGATAACGGAGAAGGCTGGCCTGGGTTGGGTCAAGGTCAGGGTTTGGTCGGGTCAGGTAGGTGGGGAATGCTGTTGCTGTGAATGCTGAGCCTCTCCCTCCCGCCAGAGTTCAATGTTGGCCAGTATCGCCGGGACATGGTCAAGACCTACACATCTTTTGAGTTTTTTCTCCCCAACAATGAAGAGGGCCTGAAAATCAGGAAGTAAGTATATGTGTTGGGTGTGTGGGGAGAGGCTGTAGGGGGACCCAGTGTGGAGAAAGCTAACATGTTACTGACCATTTACTGAGAAGTCCCTGGAGTGGAGCTGCTGGGGAGTGACTGAGCTACCCCTGAGTGCTGGCCTTGCCTGGCCCCGACGGCTGTGTGACAGGGCTGTGTGACAAGGCTGGGCTCTGGACCTCTCAGGATGTGGTGGGGGTGGGAGGTGATGGGTTTGGGGATGAGAGGAGAGGGTGTGTTGTGTGGCCTCCTGGTGGCTGGGCCATTCCTGCCCTGGGGTTAAGGAGCCCTTGGGAAGGAAGGCCTGTGGGAGGGGAGGACAGAGCTTCAGGGAGGTGAGAGGGGTTCAGCCCAGGCAAGTCAGAGCTGCTGCCTGGAGGTCACAGCGCTCACCCCAGCCCCCGTGGGGATGGCTGCTGCTGGGGAGGGGAGCCTGAGTGAGTGCAGACACACAGGCCTCAGGGATGGAGCTGGGGGTGGAGTATTCCTCCCTTGCCCCAGGATAAGCCCTCTTCTGTGTATTTGGAGCATGTTTGCTCTGTGCTTGTGATGACGTTCTAGGTGTGTGATTGCTGGTGTGATTGGCTTTGCATTGAAATCTCCTAAATGCTGCTGGGTGAGTAGTTCACACTCCTGCTGTAATTCTTGCAATAGAAATTTGTATATGCTACCCCCCACCCCCAACAACTTTCAGACTTGAACTGAATCCTTTATTCAAGGAACTGGGCACCAGCTGGTGGTCTGAGCAGCCATGCTGTGCTTTTCTCGGCAGGTGTTAGCTGGGGCTTGAGAATCCCCTTATCAACCTAGGGTGGCTGAGACTTGCTCTCAGCCCAGTCAACAGGATAGGGCAGTGAGCAGAGGTTGACCCAGCTCTAGTGACTTCCCCAAATCAAGCCCAGCCCCAGGCCAGAGGCTACCAGACCGCCACTGGGGTCCACACTAGGCTACCTGTTCCTTCTCTGGCCACCAGGGGGCAGGAACTCCTGACTGTGGGGCTTGGACCTTCAGCAGAGAGACTGCCTTTGTTCTTACATGGGCGTGGCCGGGCATGGCTGTGGCGCCAAGGGAAGGGGAGCCTGACACTCAGGTTTCTGTGGCCAAATTATGGGTAAAAATCAAGGCTGGAACCCCTGGTGATATTGAACTAGATAAAAGGTAGGGGACTAATACTTAAATCTGCTGCATGCTGGGTTCTTGATGCCCATTGTCACCTCCCTGTTACCGATAAGGAAACAGGCCCAGACAGGCCAGGACTCTCACACAAAATAGCAAGTTCACATCAGAGCCCAGACTTGAATCTAAGCGCATCTACTACTAAAAAGTGTCCATCATTCCAATATTCCTCAATAGGTAGGTCAAGGAACTTATCAAATACAAATTTTATTTTTTTTAAGTTATTATTATTTTTTGAGATGGAGTCTCACTCTGTTACCCAGACTGGAGTGCAGTGGCACAATCTTGGCTCACTGCCACCTCCACCGCCCGGGTTCAAGCGATTCTCCTGCCTCGGTCTCCTGAGTAGCTGGGACTACAGGCGCCCACCACCATGTCCAGCTGATTTTTGTATTTTTAGTAGAGGCAGTGTTTCACCATGCTGGCAGCCTGGTCTGGAACCCCTGACCTCAAGTGATCCACCCACCTCAGCCTCCCAGAGTGCTGGGATTACAGGTGTGAGCCATTGCACCCAGCCTATTCTATTTTTGACTATCCCTGCCAGATGCAAATTTTAAACAACCCCAAGCTATGGACGCTGATAGCCCAGCCTGTCTGATCTTCCCAGAAGCTTCTGTGGTGGGCAGTGCCTCACTTTCCCAAATGCTGAGACCAAGGCCAGAAAGTGATGGTGCCTTGGGTCACTCAGGGTTTGAATTTGAAGTCTGTGCTGTCTGAATCTATAGTGTTTGGGGGAGATTCTGCCAGCCATTCCACTCTGGCCGGCCCTCTAAGGTAGGGATATTGGGATTAATTGAAACAAAGAGACCTAGACCCAGAGAGACTGGGAAGCTAGTCCAAGGTCATCTTGCAACAGAAGCTGGGGCAGGCTCATCACTGTCTTTCTGCAGGCATACCCTCTGGGTGCCCTAGAAACCCTCTCTCCTCTATCCAAATCCTGGCTCTGGCTGGGCCACAGGTCCATTTCCTATTAATCAGCCTCAAATTTTCCAATTGGCAAAATAAAAGGACCAGAGTTTTAAAAATGGAAAACCTGGGAAGAGACAGCTGTGTTTCCCATGTGGGCACACTCATTCATACCCAGTTACTCACACAATGTTGAAATCCATCTCTGACACTGGACACAGGAGAAGGTCTAGAAAAGTGCATGCAAGGCTGAGTGTGATGGCTCACACCCGTAATCGCAGCACTTTGGGAGGCTGAGGCGGAGGATCACTTGAGGCCAGGAGTTTGAGACCAGCCTGATCAACATGGCAAAACCCTGTCTTTACTAAAAATACAAAAATTAGCCACCTATGTTGGCACACGCCTATAATCCCAGCTACATCAGGAGGCTGAGGCATGAGAATTGCTTGAATCTGGGAGCTAGAGGTTGGAGTGAGCCAAGATCGCGTCTCTATGCTGTAGCTTGGGTGACAGAGTAAGACTCCATCTCAAAAAACAGTGTATGCAAAGACATGAGTACACATATTCTAACAGGCACACTCATACTCCTGCACAGTCCTATGCCACACACAAGCCTCTGTACGCACATGCGCATGGGCACATGCACATATGTGCATACCTCATAGGCACACATCTGGACACACATATACCATAGTGCAGGGTACATACACGTGCACACCTGTGTGTACACAGTCACGTTATATGTGAGGGTATATGTACATGTTTGGGTACCTGCACATATAAATACTTGAGCTCACTTAAGTATGATTCAAGGATTCAAGGGCAAGTACACATATGCAGACGTACATGTTCTCATCCTATATAAACACACACACCTGAGCTCACTCAAACATGGTGTGTCAGGGGTCCCTAAGACTGACCTCAGGTTCAGTGATTTGCTAGGGTGACTCCCAGGACTTGGCGTATAGCTGGACTCATGACTAGGACAGTACGGCGAAATGACACAAAGCAAAATCAGAAAGAGAAAAGGGGCCTGGGGTGAAGTCCAGAGGAAACCAGGAGCAAGCATCCAAGATTCGCCCCCCAGGGAGTCACACAGGATGCGCTTAAGTCCTCCTGCATCAACTTGTGACAGCACGTGTAAAATGTTGTCTGCCGGAGAAGTGCATCAGAGACTCAGTGACCAAGATTTTTGTTGGAGGCTGATCACATAGGCACCCTGTGCCTAGCATGTACCAAAATTCCAGGCTCCCAGAGGGAAAGCAGGTATTCAGCATGAACCATGTTGTTTGTATGACCAGTCTATGCACAGTGAGCTCCTCTTACAATTCAGGGTGAGTTTTAGGTCACGAGAGGGAACTGTTTACCATCCAGTTCCCAGACCCTGGCCAAGGGCCAACCTCACAAGCAGGCCTTTTGAAAGGGACCATTCTCACACGTGCTGTGTTAACTCTTCCACACACATGCAGTCACCCACCACACATGAAGGTGGATGCACACACACATGCATACCTCAGAGTCACGTGTGTGGGCACATATACACTGTGTTCACCCTATATACACATCTGGATCTGTGCACACCTACACACCAAGCATGATCACATATGTGCTCAGAGTCACATAGCACATGAAGACGTGTACAACACACATACCATGTGTACACACACGGGCACCTCTACATGCATACTCTATATATGCTTGGAGACGCACACACAAACTTATACACATAGGTGCATGCACACACACATCCTGTGGGCACACTCATTCATACCTGTGCCCATTTAGTCACACAGTGCACACAGGGATTGTGCACACTCATGTGCATATGCAGCTGTGCTCACACCTGGGCCCAGGGAATGCTCACACAGGTACACTCACATATTTACATGTACACATTTGGGCACAACACACACATATACGCCCACACATGTGGATTCATGCACATATGCATCTCTTCACCCCATTCGCACTCACTCACACACACACACACACACACACACACATAGGCATGCGCAGGCTCCCAGGCTCTTCTCTCAGCATCTCCACTGGGGCCCTGCGGTATGTCCTGCGTGGTGGAGTTATGGCCAGAGCAGCCAACAAAAGAGATCTTAGCCCAGAACGTTGGACTCTAAATGCAGATGGTGAGAAATGTCCCCAGCAATGCCAGTTACCTGGACTCAGAATTTAGATGTTTTTGGCATGAGGAAGAAAGCACTTTGAAGGTTTAATTGAAAGACCCATTGGGGCACAGAATAGGTTACAAGGGCTGGGCATAGTAGCTCACGTGTGTAATCCCACTACTTTGGGAGGCTGAGGTGGGAGGATCACTGCAAGCCAGGAGTTAAAGACCAGCCTGAGCTACATAGTGAGACCCTGGAGAAAGAGAGAAAGAGAGAGAGGAAGAAAGGAAGGAAGGAAGGAGGGAAGGGAGGGAGGGAGGAGGGAGGGACTGAGGGAAGGTCACAAGGAGGCATAGGAGTAGAACTCTTTTCAGTGCCCTGGACTCAGCTCTACCGCTGATTTCTCTGTGGTTCCCCGAAATACAGAGCTTCTGCCTCTGTATTTCAGGCATGCTGGCCTGATGAGAGCCAACTTTGATACGCTAAAAGTTTAAACACAAAATCCAAAGATCAACAAAGCCAGGAGGGCTAGGCGCTGTGGCTCATGCTTGTAATCCCACCACCTGGGAGGCTAAGGAGGGTGGATCACCTGAGGTCAGGAGTTTGAGACCCACTTGGCCAACATGGTGAAACCCCGTCTCTACTAAAAATATAAAAAATTAGCTGAGCCTGGTGGCACATGCCTGTAATTCCAGCTACTCAGGAGGCTAAGGCAGGAGAATTGCTTGAACCCAGGAGGTGGAGGTTGCAGTGAGCCAAAATTGTGCCACTGCACTCCAGCCTGGGCAACAAAGTGAGACTCTGTCTCAAAAAACACAAAGCTGCTGGGCATGGTGGCTCACGCCTATAATCCTAGCACTTTGGGAGGCTGAGGTGGGTAGATCATCTTAGGTCAGGAGTTCAAAACCAGCCTGGCCATCATGGTGAAACGGCATCTTGTTTAAAAAAAAAAAAAAAAGAAAAGAAAAAAAAAACATGCAAATTTAAGAGATCTAGCTTTACCCTTACATATAAAAAGGGAAGATAATAGATAAAAAGGTAATTTATTTATCTCCAGACCTCATAGGAGAGATTGATAAGATGAGAACAACTGTGGCTGGGTGCGATGGCTCACACCTGTAATCCCAGCACTTTGGGAGGCCAAAGTGAACAGATCACTTGAGATCAGGAGTTCAAGACCAGCCTGGACAACATGGCAAAACCCCATCTCTACTAAAAATACAAAAATTAGCCAGGTGTGGTGGCACGTGCCCATAATCCCTGCTAGTTGGGTGGCTGAGGCATAAGAATTGCTTGAACCTGGGAGGCGGAGGTTGCACTGAGCCAAGATCCCACCACACCACTGTACCCCAGCCTGGGCAACAGAGCAAGACTCTGTCTCAAAAAAAAAAAAAATCCTCATGTGTCAATCCATTTTGCAGCAATAAATGTAAAAGCTGAGACCTTCTAAAGATTGTATATGCCCGGGCAACATAGCAAGACCCCATCTCTAAAATAAGTTTTAAAATTAGCCAGATGTGGCAGCATACCTGTGTAGCTCCAGCTACTCTGGAGGCTGAGACAGGAAGATCACTTGAACCCAGCAGTTTGGGCTGCAATGAGGTACGATCCCACTGCTGCACTCCAGCCTGGGTGGCAGAGCGAGACCTTGTCTCCAAAAAAAAAAAAAAAAGAGATCTGAAAACCGTATAGTCAGTGGTCAGTCATAGGTAAGGGATTCCCATTCTGGAGGATATATATATGATAGAGGCAGAGATGCAGAACCCTCCCCCAAGAAGGGGTGGTTTGGGGAATTCTCTTTCAGGAAAGAAAATTGAACATGAACCCTAACACTGCCCAAAGTCCAGCAATAGTGCTCCTCCCCTCCCCACCAGCAACTCCTGACACACATACAAGAAAACAGCTGCTTTTAAAAGTGCTCATTTTGAAATGCAAAAATTATCCAGGTGTGGTGGTTCGCGACTGTAATCCCGGCTACTCAGGAGGCTGAGGCATGAAAATCGCTTGAACTGGGAAGAAGTTGCAGTGAGCTGAGATTGTGCCACTGCACTACAGCCTGGGTGACAGAGCAAGACTCAGTCTCAAGAAAAGAAAAGAAAAAGGCTTATTTTGATAATCAGGGAAAATATGTGACAGTTAGAAACCATGAATATGGCACAATGACAGCATGGATTTGCACATCATGAGAAGATGAGGAGAAATACAGAAAAGTAGTGCTTAAAAAATATTCCTAATGGCTAAGAGTATGTAGCCTTCTACCTTATAGGAGCAGAGTTAGCCAAACACTGAAAATTATCCCAAGGAAAGAGAAGAGAAATTTTGAAAAGAGAGTAAGAGACCTCGGGGTTGTTTCTCCTTTCATGTCTCCTGTCGTGTGTCCCTGGCCGCCCTTCTGCAGCCAGGTTCGGGTGCTGGGCTGACCCTGTGTTTTCTCTCTTGAAGGCAGTGTGCCCTGGCAGCCCTCCGTGATGTCCGGCAGTTCCTTAGTGAGGAGGGGGGACATGTGGCGGTGAGTGTGACACCCTGGTGACAGCTGGGAGTGACATATGGGAGCCCACCCACATCTGTGCCTTTGCTCATCTGGAGGGGAAGGCAGGGTGTGTATGCCCCAGATGCCGTGGGTGCCAGCCCTTGGGAGAAAGTCTGCAGCAGCTATGCAGGACGAAGCCAGAGGCTGGATGTGGGCCAGGAGTTTCCCTCTGGGAAGGTGGTGGCTGCATTTGACCCTGCAGGACTTCCCTCTGAATACTTGTGTTGTTGACCACCCCAGAAGTTACAGGTATCAGGTTGCCTAAGTCTTTAGTAAATGTGATTTCTCCTGGTGTGGGTGGGGAGAGCCCTGCTCAGCATTACTGGTAATTGCAGGAACCCACTGAATCCTGGGTTAAGGGGATTCCACCTGTGTGTGGCCCCCCCACAGTCAGATGGAAGGGCGGAACAGGGCTGAGCTGGGATGTCCTTTTTCTTCTTGGAGTCATGCCCTCTGGAGTTCTCTGTCCCCAGCTCCAATCTGTAGCACAGGCATCGCCCTTCTCTCTCTTGGGTTGAATATTCTACCTGTGGATCCCATATCTTCCTCTCCTTGACTTAGTGATTTGTTTCATTGAAGCACATCCTCCAGTAACTTCCTGAGAAGGATGCTTCTGGAGGTAAATTGTGTGAGATCTTGCATATCTAAAATGTCTTTTTTTTTTTTTTTGAGACGGAGTCTTACTCTGTCCCCCGGGCAGGAGTGCAGCGGGCTGGAGTGTAGTGGCGCGATCTCAGCTCACTGCAACCTCCTCTTCCTGAGTTCTAGTGATTCTCCTGCCTCAGCCTCCTGAGTAGCTGGGATTACAGGCGCCTGCCACCACGTGTGGCTGATCTTTGTATTTTTAAGAGAGATGGGGTTTCACCATGTTGGTCAGGCTGGTCTTGAACTCCTGACCTGAGATGATCCACCCACCTCAGCCTCCCAAAGTGCTGGGATTACAGGCATGAACCACCATGCCCAGCTGAAATATCTTTTTTTAATCCTCACATTTGATGGTTGGGTATAGAATTCTAGGTGGAAAGTGTTTTTCCCTTAGGACTTTTCCACTGTAATGTCTTACAACTTCTAGTGTGGCTGTGGAGAAATCTCATGTCATTCTGATTTGCTAATCTTCCTGAAAGATTCATCTCTTTGAGGGAGCTGGGAGTTTCTCATGCCCCTTCCTCTTGGGAGGCCTTTAGGGTCTTCAAGGTGATGTGCTTTGTGGTGAGTCTTCTCTCCTCTACCATACATGGTCCTGGGGGGTCCCTTTTCATGATAACACTAGTTCTCCAGGTCAGGGAAATTGTCATGTAGTATTTCTTTGATAAATCACCTCTGCCCCTTTCTGGCAACTCACTCCATCCCTGCTCCCATTTTCTGAGCTGCTTTTTCCAGAACTCCTGGTGGCTGCATGCTAGCTTGATTATAATTTTATCTTTTTTCCCCTTATTTTCTCTCTTTGTCTTTTTTGTTTTGAGAGAGACTTCTTCAACATTATCATAAAAGTATATGGGTGTTGTTGTTGTTTTCCTTGAGATGTGGGCTTGCTCTGTTGTCCAGGCTGGAGTGTAGTGGCTCAAATAGCTCACTGCAGCCTGTCTCCTGGGCTCAAGTGATCCTCCTACCTCAGCCTCTTGAGTAGCTGGGACTATAGGCACATGCCACTATGCCTGGCTAATTATTGTATTTTTCATAGAGACAGAGTTTCACCATGTTGCCCAGGCTGGTCTCAAGCAATTTGCCTGCCCCAGCCTCCGAAAGTGCTGCTGGGATTACAGGCATGAGTGGCCACGTCCGGCCCAAGTTCCTTTTTTTGGTTTGTTTGATTTCATTTCTGTTTTTCTTGTTAGAGGTTTTGCTGGAGTGTCCGGTGGGCCCTGGTTGGATGCCCTTTTTAAAAAAGTGATGCTGGGCTGACATGATGGCTCATGCCTATAATCCCAGCACTTTGGGAGGCCAAGGCAGAAGGATTGCTTGAGCCCAAGATTTTGAGACCATCCTGGGCAACATAGCAAGACTCTGTCTCTACAGAAACTTTAAAAAATTAGCCAGGTGTGGTGGTACATGCCTGTAATCCCAGCTACTTGGGAGGCTGAGGTGAAAGAATAACGTAGCCCAGGAGGTTGAGGCTGCAGTGAACTGTGATTGCCCTACTACACTCTAGCCTGGGCAACAGAGCAAGACCCTATTTCAAAAAAAATTTTTTTTAATAAAAACAAAAAATGATGCTGTAAGCCAGGTGTGGTGGTGTATACCTTAGTCTCAGCCACTCAGGAGGCTAAGTTTAGGGGATCTCTTGAGCTCAGGAGCTCAAGGCTGCATATGATCTTGCCTGTGAATAGCCACTGCACTCCAGCCCAGGCAACACAATGAGACTCCATCTCTGAAAATAAAACAAAAACTTAAAAGATAAAAAAGCGATGCTGTTAAAAAACTGCTTAGATGTGCTGGCGAGTGGGCCACATCCGAGGATGCTTGTGCAGGCCCCAGGTACTTCGCAAAGAGCTCCAGATGGGTCATTGCCCAGCCAGATGGGGTTGGGCCTCCAGCTCTTCTTTGTCAGCCAGCCAGTCCTCCCATTTCCTCTCCAGCTTTGTCCCTTTTCTTAATGGTTCCGGTGCACACTCCTGAGTGCTCTGGTTGGCAAGCACCTGTGCTCGGTTTCCTACATGACTCTGAGTTCATCACCACAGGTCTATCTGACAGAATTGTGTTGGCGTCTCCATCTCCCGTCCTCCCTTCTCTTTTTCTCTTTATCCTTCTGTTCCCATTTTACTGGGGAGTCAGGATGGAGTAGAAAGAAACATAGGTTCAGTTCACCAGGTTTAACTGGTTTCACTGGAATTCCTGTTGGTCAAACACAAACTGAGTGCGCACTGTGTGCAGAGCAGCGCTGAGTAGGTTCTTCTGTGCCAAGGGTCTGCTCCCCCACTGGGAGCACAGGCACCTTCTCCTTGCAGCTTCCTTGGGGCATCCTCTGAAGCCCAGCCCTTACAAGTCTGAAGGAGACTGGCCAGGCAGGTGGCCCTGGCAGCAGCTGGTCCTCCTGAGAAATCCAGTCCCCAGAGAGCCTGTGCTGTAGCCCTCAGGTGCCTCCTGCCTTCCCCAGGGCAAGAGGCCGAGTTAACCCTAGTTTGGTCCTAGGTTTTTGATGCCACAAACACCACCCGAGAACGGAGAGCGACCATCTTTAATTTTGGAGAACAGAATGGCTACAAGGTGAGGCCTCCTTGGCGGAACTGTGGCATGCCCCCTGCCCTCCAGGGCTCCTCTCATCGCCTGCTGATGCATGAGGGGCATGGGGCTGGCATGGCTCCTGAGTGTAATTTGGGATGAGAGGGCCTGTCTCCACCTAGGGTTGCTGTCTGGTGGAGGGAGGCCTTGGTGGGAGAGTCTAGGATAGGGCAGCACCTGCTTTAGCTCCAGACTCTTTGACTTCGCCTCCAACCCCAGAAGCAGGGTTCAGGGCTGCTGGTCAGCATGGGCCTTGGGGAGTGGCGAGCTCTGAGGAGCAAGGCAGGAGGCCCTAACGTGTCCGTGTTCTTCCCTCCCGCCACCCTGGCGCTTCTGGTCCTGCCACAGACCTTTTTTGTCGAGTCCATCTGTGTAGATCCTGAGGTCATAGCTGCTAACATCGTGGTGAGTGGTGCATCTGACCTTGTCAGAAGGTGATATGTGACAAGGACCTCCCTTTTCGGGTTTTGGCTAACCTTAATTTGATCTTGAAACTTGTGGGGGTAGGGAGGCAGTGTAACCTCAAATGCTGGGTCAGGTGAGCGTCGCCTCTGTGGACTACCGTGTGGAAGGCTGGATGGCTGGTGGGCAACCCTCCTCCCCTGTAACCACCTAGACAGTAGGAGAGCAGCTTCAACAGGGGTAGGAGGGTGGATGGGGGCATGTTTTATATTTCAGAGAAAGAAAGACATTCTTCCCTTCCCCTCCTCCAGTGTATCTCAGAAATGGCTATCTGGGTCTGGGGAAATGAGAGTTCAGGGTGGAGAAAGGCTTCCAGGCCTCCCCCTATACCACAAGGATGAGGGACTCCAATCCCGGGACCCTTAGTGATACCCTCTCAGCACTGGTGCGAGAACTCAGACCAGGGAGCTGCTGGACTCGTCCTCATGGGACTAGCCCCCCAGCTCAGCTTCCAGCCTCAGGTCTCCGCCCTGGTCTCGGGCCCAACCTCCTCAGCCCCTGCCCAGCAGTCTCCTTGCTCTCTGGCCCCTGATCCTGATATGTCCTTGCTCTGTGCCTGGCTTCGGCAGCAAGTGAAACTGGGCAGCCCTGACTATGTCAACCGTGACAGTGACGAGGCCACGGAGGACTTCATGAGGCGCATTGAGTGCTATCAGAATTCCTATGAGTCACTGGATGAGGACCTGGATAGGTGAGTGAAAGCAGTGCCGTGCCCTGCAGCTGCGATGGTGGGCGGCAGGGGTCGCACTTGGCTGCCTCCTGTGGCTCCCCATGGTGGTGGCTGGGGGACCAAAAAGCAGAGATGGTTTGACCTTTTTTGTTTATTTCCTTGGGGCAGAAATTTTTGGCCAGAGGTGACTTGCACAATACCTGTTACCTCATCCGAAAAGTCAGGATTTTATACCATTTCATCATGAAATCAAGCCAAATGTCTTTTTTTTTTGAGATGGAGTTTTGCTCTTGTTGCCCAAGCTGGAGTGCAATGGCGTGATCTCAGCTTACCGCAACCTTCCACCTTCCTGGTTCAAGCGATTCTCCTGCCTCAGCCTCCCGATAGCTGGGATTACAGGTGCCCGCCACAACGCCCTGCTAATTTTTGTATTTTTGGTAGAGATGGTATTTCACCATGTTGGCCAGGCAGGTCTCGAACTCCTGATCTCAAATGATCCTCCCACTTCGGCCTCCCAAAGTGCTGGGATTACAGGTGTGCGTTACTGCACCGGCCCAAGCTGAATTTCTGTGCAGGGGGTCTTAGCGCAGGGATTGGCAAATATTTTCTGTCAAAGATTAGAGAGCAAATATTTTATTTAGACCTTAGAGGATGTGCAGTCTCTGTTGTAGGTACTCAGCTCTGCTGTCACTGTACAAATGAAACATAAATAATATGTAAATCAATGGGCAGAGCTGTGTTCCAGTAAAACTTGATAAAAACAGCCCACGGCTGAATTTGACTGCCTGGCCATAGTTCACCAAATTCCATCTTATAGAACACATGGGACAGTGGTTGAGTAAATAATAATTTAGCCCTTGGTAAAGTATTGCAGTCATCATTATAACTCACCATTATGGGGAGACATGGGAAAATATAACACTGCATTAAGTGAAAAGACTGGAATACAAACTTGTGCTTGGGATCTGTAATTCTATAAGAATGTATGATACAGGCCAGGCAGAGTGGTTCATGCCTGTGATCCCAGCGCTTTGGGAGGCTGAGCCCGGAGGATTGCTTGAGCCCAGGATTTTGAGACCAGCCTTGTCAACATGGTAAAACCCCGTCTCTACAGAAAATACAAAAATTAGCCAGGCGTGGTGGCACGTGCTTGTACTCCCAGCTACTTGGGAGGCTGGGGTGGGAGAATCACCTAAGCCCAGGTAGATCAAGGCTGCAGAGGTCACAGTGAGTTGTGATTACAGCACTGCACTCCAGCCCAGTCTCAAAAAAAAAAAAAAAAAGAATATGTAATGCACATGAACCAAGAAATGCAAGCAACTGTGAGATGAATGCTTTTGAGGGGTGCACAGAGCAGTGTCCTCAGCTGGGTTCTGGAGCCAGTGCAGGCTGGGCCTGAGCTGAATGGCACCTGCCGCCTGGGCCTCTCTGGCTTTCATGGTCCCCCCAGGACAGCATTTCTCCTCGTGGTTCTGTGACATGATCCATTTGTCTGGAGCGCCTCCTGTTGGACTTGTCAGTAAGCATTGCTCTTGCTTTTATTGGTGGTGTCATCCTGACACCCCCAAACCAAGGTCCCAAGGTCCAGACAGTGAGAGGTTATCTGAGAATATCCAGAGGCTCTCAGCCTGAACCAGAGCACACCCTGCACCGCCACACCGAGAGACAGATCAGTGCACTCTTCCAGCTGCAGCGCCGCACGGGTCCAGAGTGGGGCAAGTGACTGAGCTGGTTTTTTCGGCTGCTGCCACTGGCACCATCCTCCTGTCCTCCTGTGCTTCCTGTCTCGTCCACCAGCTACCCAGGGTGGGGTGTGGTGGCCGCTTGGCACACACGGATGACCTGGACTGGGTTCTAGCGGGAGGAGGTCACTGGGGAAGGAAAGACCAGGTCCTTGAACGGCTGACCAGGAAGAGTGGGGGTGTGGAGCGTTTGCCAGCTACTCCCAGGTCAACAACCCTGGGGAAAACTGTCTCTTGGTTCAACTTAACAGACAGTGCATGGAGAGCTCGGAGGTGGACAAGGAGGGGGGCCCCAGGGGCACGTGAGCAGTGGTGAAAGTCATGATGTGGTATGGCGGACTCCCGACTTTGGATGTCACCTTTTAGAAGCATGATGAGTGATGAGCACCTCACCTCTCCCACAGCGTTTGCCTGTGTGTCACGTGTGCTGTGTTGCTCCCACCTCACCCCCATCACTCGCACACCAGCTAACCGTCCTGAGGGTTGTGATCTCTGGTGGTCAGAGGTGCAAGGCCTTGCAGCTGGACTCCGTGGCTGGCCAGACATGCCCTGAGAGGACCCTGGCCACGCTTACAGGCCTCTTTCTACCTTCTCTCTGGAAAGGGACTTGTCTTATATCAAGATCATGGATGTGGGCCAGAGCTACGTGGTGAACCGTGTGGCTGACCACATCCAGAGCCGCATCGTCTATTACCTCATGAACATCCACGTGACCCCCCGCTCCATCTACCTCTGCCGGCACGGGGAGAGCGAGCTCAACCTCAAGGGCCGGATTGGCGGGGACCCAGGACTGTCCCCCCGGGGCAGGGAGGTCAGTGCATGTGTGCCTGCATATGTACACGGCCCTGCGTTTGTCCCTCTGCATGGCTGGGTATATGCATGTGTGTGTACCCTGGGGCTGGGCTTCCACTCTTTTAATGTGCAGTTGAGGTGAATGACCATTCAGTCTAGAATCTTCCCATCATGTAGGGAAGGTCACCAAGCACCAGGAAAATACCTGGATCTCTGGTCTCCATGTGAGCTGTCACTCGCTGAGCCCCTTTCATCAGAGGCATGCCACCCTCAGAGGGACCTGAGTCCATGCAGTGTAGCAGATAGGTATGCCACAGTCCAGGGGAGGTAGTGACGCCTCAGTGGTCACCTAGCACAGGGCACATGGTTTCGGGGAGGCAGTGGCCCTGTTGAGTCACAGCTGGAACTGTGCTTCTGTGCTCAGGGCCAGGGAGGGTGCACAAGAACGGCACTTGTGGGAACATGTGTCATCGACAAGTTAGTTCATGCTTTTTACCAAACCTATAGTGAGTGTTCAAGGCGGTGATGATCTCATGGACCCTGTCGCTCTGGGATGCTTTAAGGGCAGCCCAGGACCTGTGGGTCTGAATTTGCTTATGATGTGTTTCAGTTTGCCAAGAGTCTAGCCCAGTTCATCAGTGACCAGAACATCAAGGATCTGAAGGTCTGGACCAGCCAGATGAAGAGGACAATCCAGACGGCCGAGGCGCTGGGCGTGCCCTATGAGCAGTGGAAGGTCCTCAACGAGATCGATGCGGTAGTTACCATCCCTCCCTCCCCGACCACCTCCCAGACACCTGCTTTCCAGACAGTCGTGATGATAGTGCTGAGAGGCAGGGAACACTTTATTCTTACATTCGGCATTGTTTTTCTATTTCTCCCTCCCTCTCTTTTGCATTTAACTGTCTAGACCAACCAGTTTATTTTGATTCTCCGACAAAAGCCTTAAATCTGTTCCTTTTCTCAGGTAACTTTTTTACCTATAACCATCTATCTATCCTTTTCCTGCTGCTTTATTTTACTTACTTTTATTTTATTTTTATTTTATTTTTTTATTTTATTTTTTTATTTTATTTTATTTTATTTTATTTATTTATTATTTTATTTTATTTTATTTATTTTATTTTTATTTTTTATTATTATTATTTTTTTTACTTACTTTTATTTTTCTTTCTCTCTCTTTTTTTTTTTTGAGACAGAGTCTTGCTCTATCGCCAGGCGCCAGGTTGGAGTACAGTGGGGCGATCTCAGCTCATTGCAACCTCCGTCTCCTGGATACAAGCAATTCTTCTGCCTCAGCCTCCTGAGTAGCTGGGACTACAGGCGTGCGCCACCACGCCCAGCTAATTTTTGTATTTTTTAGTAGAGATGGGGTTTCACCATGATGGCCACGATGTTCTCGATCTCTTGACCTTGTGATCCACCCACCTCGGCCTCCCAAAGTACTTGGATTACAGGCGTGAGCCACCGCATCCAGCCTTCTCTCTCTTTTTTTTTTTTTTTTTTTTTTTTTGG